>PVJA010006192.1:0-74443 GCA_004027025.1 Myocastor coypus
TCCTCCTCCTCCTCCTCCTCCTCCTCCTCCTCTTCCTCTGTTGTCATCCTCTTGTTTTCTTTTGTTTCTTTAACACAGGGTCTTGCTGTGTAGTCCAGCATGGCCTTAAAGTCAGGACAAACCTCTTGTCTCAGCCTCTTGCACCCTGAGATTGCAGGTATGCCCCACCACACCCAGTGATTTGCTGCTTTGTAAAATAATCATCATTTCCCTTATTTTTATAACTTTAAAAGCATGAAAACATAAAATCAGTAAACATGGGAACATTGAAAAAATTCACAACATGCATGTATTTGCAAAACTGACCTCACTGTTCAGAATTCCATGCACACAAACTGTATTTGCTAGCATGTTACCTGGATCTTTCCCTGGAGTCCTTTAACTGTAGTAACAAACAGTAACTACATCTGTCTGCAGAGGGTGTTAATAAGTGATAAGTCTTCAATTCTTAATTTTTCCATATCTTGAAAGAAATAACATTGATTCTGATAAACAATAAACTACACAAAATATTAGCATAATTTTTTTGTCAAAATTTGGGCATGAAAAATGGAAAGATTATTGCTTTTATTACCTGGTAACATAAATGCATGATACATAATAATGTGTTTCCCACTAAACATACGCACCCTTGTAACAATAGATGGAGGCTATCTTAATGTGGATATGTGTATGGAATGGAATCTCTGAGGTCACTGGGGGATTATATTGTTTTGTTTGTAAGTGTGGGTGGGAGAACGCTTAAGCATCTCTGCTGTGACAGTCCTGTTCTCCCAAGGTGTTAACCTGTGGCCGTCAGCCACAGGAGCAAGAGTTGGGAGGTAAGATGTTTTTATTTTTATTTTTTTTACTTTAGGGACGGGTCCACAACGTGTTCAGAGTCTCACTACTAGATTGGACTCCTAGTGATTCACCTGTTTACAGCCTCCCAAGAGCTGGGATTACAGGTTCACACCACCACGCTCAGTGTCAATTGCCATCTCAGTGTACCATGGGGATTGAGCCCCCAGCCCCTGTGTCTGCTTGAAGGTGCTTTATTTATTTTTTATTTTATTTTTGTGGGACCGGGATTCAAGCTCACGACCTTGCACTTGCCAGGCAGGCACTTGTGCCACGGAGCCATCTCCCTGGCCCTTGCAGGTGCTTTAATCTATTGAGCTATTTGGCCAGCCCTGAGATTTGTCTTGAATCTACCTTCTTTCAAATAAGTTGGAATCGTGGCCAGTTTCAGTGTATTGAATGTTCTCTGGTCTTGAATCTATTCTGCATTAATTTCTTTATGGAAACTGTAGGAAAGAATCATCCTAACTGATACTAAATCTTGACTACTACAACTTGTAAGTTACAGTTTTGGTGAACAACATGATCCCTGGTCTAAATCTGGATTTTACTACTTTGCCTAGAAGGCTTTCTAGACTATTGAGAAAGCCTGATGCTGTTCAGGGATAGCCACAGCATCAAGCTGCCTTGCTTATGTTTGCAGTAATGAAAGACACTGATCCAGATGGTAAGTGACTCCTTTCCTGTTTTTTTATGGCTCTTAGAGGTGTCAAAAGAACAAATCGGTATGGTGACATTTTTTTTTTTTTACCTTATTAACTTTACAAATAAGTTATCTAAGTTAAAGTTCAATTGAGAACTATGTTGAGAAAAATTGGAAAAAAAACTATATTTTGAAATTTAAAATTATTGAGCAATAATGGGACACACTCCCAAGTTCACTGAAGAGCAGTTGCTAAAATCTACAGGGTCTAATCAAGCAAATATGACCTGAAGGTCTAAAGTGTTTGTATGCTTTGATGGCTTTGCTATCATGGCCTGTCGCAGAGGTCAGGAACATAATGGCAATAGAGAAAAATGTCCTGTTCTTAGAGAAAAAAACATAGCTCTTCATTTCTAGAGGAAAGAAGAGAATGCATGAACTGTTTCTTTTCGTTGCTATTAGTGGAGGAGGTGTTCTCCAGGAAACCGCTTATAAGCTTTGGGATTAACTGCAAGAAGAAGGGAGAGGAATTTGGCTGCTAGCCTGGGCCTGGAGATTTAAGCTTGCCTATCTGGCTGTAGAGCTGTGATGCTGGAGTAGAGCAGGTAGACAAGCACAGACAACAGGCAGAATCTTCCCTGGCTTGTTTTTCAGTAACTGCAAATGAAGAACGGCTTCACACTAACAGCTGGAAAAAGTTTACAGTACTGTTTTATGACACCAGAACCATGTGGAATTTAGATGTCAGGGTCCATGAAGTTTTCTTGGAATACAGTTGTCCTCGTCTGGCTGCATACTGACTAGACAGGTTTCCAAAACACCATGATAAAGTTGAATTTTTATGTCAGACACCATATAGTCTACAAAGCCAACTATGTCTACTATGTGGATTTTAGAGTACTGGGGAGAAAGGAGTGTAACAGTACCATGTGAAGGGACTGATTTCAAGTTACCAAGGCTCTAAATGGAAAGTTGGACAGATCCTATGACCTTCTTCATTCACCTGATACCTACTTTACATTCAATTTTGACTCAGTGATTAAAATGTGTTCAGCTCAGCGGACCAAGAGATACTTCTGATGGAAACAGAGTAGGAGACAGCCAGCTGTCAAGGGGTCTGGCCACCAGGAAAGCCTCTGAGGCGGTGCTGAAGAGAAGCAGAGGCTCTGAGGTAAGGGTGACAGATAAAGCTGACACAGCAAATAAACAGACAGCCCAGTTGGGTTAAACCCGAGAAATTGGAGGGAAAGAGAGGAGAAATAGGTTTTTGCCGGGAATAAGGTATCACAACACCCCAGCCCAGACTCCTATCCACGGGCCATGGGACGAAGCTAGGAGAGGAGCAAGCTGTCCCCTCAGCCACACTATAAGCACATATTCAAGTGATGCTTCCCAGTGGTGTGTCTCAGACAATTCCAAATGAGGGACTTGGGGAAACCAAAACCAGCATGGGGTACAACTGCATGGCCACAGATCATAGCTCCTGTCCCCAGACCTGGTGGGTACCCAGACATCAGAGAGAAAAAGAAGATTCCTCCTAATAACAACGCTGAGAGAACATAGGCAGACTGAACTCCAGTGTTCAGAGTGTGGGGGAGGAGACACAGGTTCAAGGGGCAACACAGGGGCAACACAGTGCCCCTCTCATCACAGCCTGACACTGAAGCCATCCCGGGAAGGACAGGAGGAAGGCAGCCCCTCACTGATAGTCTGAATTATTTTTTAATTTTTTTTTACTTTTATAGTATTTTAGAGAAGGGGCTACAGGGTCTTCAGGGTTTCACTAGGAGGTTGGACTGGTAGTGATCTGCCAGTTTACAGCCTCCCAAGAGCTGGGATTACAGTTGTGTGCCACCACACCCAATCTCAATTGCCATCTCAGTATGCCCCAGGGGGTGGGGCTGGCATGGCAGTTCCAGAGATCAAGCACCCTAAGGCCATTGTGCTAGCTTGCAGGTGCTTCAATCTGCTGAGCTATTTGGCCCGCCCCTGATAATCTGAAATATTAAACTCGCAGTCAAGCTATCCTCTGCACGGGGTATGACAAAGTTAGAAAACTCCAAACCAGGAACTCAAAGAAACTGAAGCAAGAGCAAAGTAAAATTTCATAGCCACACATCAGTATTCTTATTCTCGGAGGCAGTGGACCACAAGACACAGGGAGAAGTTTTCCCTCAAACACATTTTTAAAAATAATAATACTGTAATGATAAACCACCTATTTCTCCCATATGCAATAGGAGTGAAATACATGGAAGATCCAGGACCCAGTAACAATTGTCAGGAGGCAGCGGTCGCTTATAGAGAAGGGTCAAAGGAAATGAGCCTTGATTGTGCACCAAAATCAGGAAAGAACTCTGTGAGAACTTTCTCCTGGGAGAGAGGAGAGAGCAAGTAACCTCGTGTGGTTTTGGTGGAAGAAGCTGAAATAGGTCAGAACTGAGAATAGCGGCTTTGGGGCAGTGGAATAGGTTACAGCAAAAACCTCTGAAGAGAGGACACGGCGAAGTGGAAGATATTTGCTGCCCAAATTGATGAAGACAGCAGCAATTATGAAGGCCTGCAGAGGACATAGCTGGAACTCGAAGCCAGGACACACACTAGAAGGGAACAGCAGTCCTCAAGTCTTCAGACCAGCAGCTGGCTGCACAGGAGGACACCGCACGGCTAATTGAAAGCAAATGGTGACACCCTGGAGGAGGGAGCTGCGTGCAAGAACTAGGTCTCTGCTGTGAGAATCATGCCAAGTGTCAGGGTCCAACCTAATTAAAATGAAAAGCTTCCAGGGGTGAAGAATGCCCCAGGTAAGTAAAACCATGAACACATCACCAGTAAACGTGTTCGAACTATTCAGCAACAGTCTTTCCAAACAGGATTTCTCTTATACATTTTTCTTTTTGAGACAGGGTCTTGCTATGCAGTTGAGGCTGGCCTTGAGCTCACTTTTGTAGCCCAGGCTGGTCCCAAACTGGCACCAATCCTCCTGCCTCAGCCTCCCAATGGCTGAAGCTAGAGGCGTGCGCCACCACACCCAGCCCGTCTTTTACACTTTGACTGCAACTTCCAGCAATAAGAAAATACACAGGAATAGTAGAAAACAAAAAATCAAAGCCCTCAGGGTTTTCCAGTTCTCCTAAGGCAGATTGAAGGAGTTCCTGTGGAGAAGAGAGTAAACACCAGGTAGCAGAACTGTATAAGCCAATTAAAGTGGCAAAGAAATTTCATCAGTACAAAGGGTGTATAGCCCCAGAACAACGGAAGTAACATATATAATGACCAATGTAGATATAGGAGAAGCAAAACTTTGGAAAAGCTGACTAAAATGGTTTCAAACATAAATGACAAATTTTACTAAAGGTATAGACTACATAAAAAGGTTTCAGAAATAATGAAGATAAAAATGATAATAGAATTTAGAAATTACAGAAATAACAAGATTGAAGGTAATATTTTAGAAATGACAAAAAGGGAAAATTTCAGTGAATTACTAGAGAAACCTTAAAAATCATCTGCGAACAAGAAAAATTCATTTAATAGCACTAGATAACACTAAGACATTAACCTAACTTGAGTTGGAGTTACAGAGCCATTCAGAGATGGAACATATGAAAGAAAAAAATCTGTTTACATAAATCACAACAGAAAACATTGTAAGTATGAGGAAAGAGTTAACATACAGATAAGACAGGCTTGGAGAAACTAACTACAAGGAAACAAGAAAAAGCTTCCTTCAATCTATCTTGTCTAAAATCTCAGATACCCAACAAAAGCAATCTTAAAAGGCCACAGAGGAAGGCAAAAATCACATACAAAGTTCAGCCTATCAAGATTATAGCTGACTTCTCACACAACTTTACAGGTGAGCAGAGCTTTGAAGTGTTTCAAGGCTGACAAGCAGCAACTTCCAACTTGGACTCGCACAGCCTTCGAAACAGTCTTTTGAAATTGATAGGAAAATAAAGGCATCCCATGATAAAGAGTATCTGAACATATACACGAACACTGCAATAACACTTTGAAACAGTTCCTAGAGACAATAAATTCAAGAATGAAAGACAAGCATATGGAATGAGGGTATAAAACAAGTTAAGTAGTTAACAGAAAAAAAGAGAAAGAAAGAAAGAGAAAGAAAGAAAGAAAGAAAGAAAGAAAAGAAACAGCAAAGGAGCTATCTATAAAAAAGAATGCATTGATAGGAATAAATCAATGCTTTTTGATAATAACTCTCCATTTAAATGGCCTCAAATAATCAATTGAAGGACACAGATTGGCATACTAGATCAAAAATCAGAATCTAATATCTGGTTGCTTGAAAAAACTCATCTAACTCAATGTAAGAAATTCACAGACTACAGGGCCGGCCAGATAGCTCAGTGGATTAAAACACCTTCTTAGGCAGACGCAGAGTTGGATTTGATCCCCGGCATGTGGTGTCAGCCGCTCCGGCAGAGCACCCTGGCCTGGCAACTGAGACCGAGTGTGGAGGCACACACCTGTAATTCCAGCGCTTGGGAGGCTGAAAACGGGAGAGTTGCTCTGAGTCTGATCTATGCAGGGAGTCCCTGTAGATTCTGTGCTAAATACATTTAAAAAAAGAAATTCATAGACTAAACATCAGAGGATGAAAAAAAAAATACTTGCTGCACTAGGACTCTAGGAAAAATCAGGGGTAGAAATCTTATTTTCAAAGTAGACTTCAAGCTAAAACTGATCAGAAAAGGCAAAGAAGTTCACCATATGTTTTAGGTGAGGGAGCAATGCGTCAGGAAGAGATAAAAATTATATATATATATATGTTTATATATGTTTAATTTTAATTTTTTTGTCTAAGTTGTCGTGTCAGGGCACCTTGGGGGAGGGGCTGGCCCCAGGTGAAACTCCAGCCCCTGCCTCTGCCTAAGAATGCACTGTAGTCTGATGAACTATCTAGCCAGCCCCAAAATGATCAATATTAATAAGGTAAATACACATATGCTGAATAATGAAGACCCTGACTCATAAAATAATTTTGAGTACAAAAGATGACAGAAATACCATCACACTCATAGCAGATGATCTCAGTATGCTACTTTAAAAAATGGACAAGTTGGGCTGGGGAGATAGGTAGGTGGTCTAAGCACCTGTTTGGCAAAGGCAAGAACCCAGGTTCTTTCCCTAGTACCAAATGCTGTGCTGGCCACTCAATCCAGGTATGGTGACTGGTACACACCTATAATCCCCACACTGGGGAGGCTGGGACAGGAGGATCGCTGCAAGTCTGAGCTGTGTAGCAAGATCCTATACCAAATAAATAACAGATCAATTTAAAAAATCAGTAAAATCGGAGCTGAACCTTATGCTCCACCAAGGGGACTTAATAGGTTCCCACAATTAGCCTTTCTTTCTTTCTTTCTTTCTTTCTTTCTTGTATTTTAAGACAAGTCTACAGATTCTACAGGGTCCACAGGGTTTACAGTGTCTGCAGGGTCTCACTGTGTAGATCGGATTTAGAGTGATCTGTCTGTGTTCAGCCTCCTAAGCCACCACTTCCAGTCTCAATCACAGTCTCAGTCCACCCCAGAGGCAGGTCCGGCATGGCACACCTGGGATTGAACCCCGGCTGCTGTGTCTGTCTAAGCAGGCACTTTAATCTGTTGAGCTATTTTGGATGGCCCTCGCACAAATTATTTTATCTACTACAACAGAACATACACTCAGACTGTGTCTAAAACAGATCAGAATCTGTTTAAATAACTACAGAATGATTGAAATAACCCTAGATATACTATCAGATCATTGTACATTGAAACTAGGAATCAATCACAAAAAAAAAAAAAAAAAAAAACACAGAAAATTTGTAGATCTGAACACATAGTAGGATACTCTGGGACACTCAATGCATCACAGAAGAAATCTGAGAAGAAATTAAACACTTTCTAGAACCAATGACAGTGCCAGTGCAACGCATAAGCACCTTGAGGCTCAGTGAACAGAGTGAGCTCTACTAGCCTAATAGCAAACCTCGATATATTTGAGAAGACAATAATCCACACCCAAATCTACTTTAAGTGCGAAATGTCAGAGCAGAAATTAAGGAAAGGAATCAGTTAATGATCTCATTCTTAAAAAAAAAAAAAAAAATATATATATATATATATATATATATATATACTCTTAACCAAACAACAAAAATAAATGAATAAACAAATAAATAAAATAAAAAGGAAGAAAAATATTCATATCAATGTAATTAGGAATAAAGAAGAGACAACCACAGTAGCTACCACTGAACTCTGAAATCTAGAATGTCATTAGCAATTAACCAGAGAAATTACACTTCAACAAACTGGAAAAACCTGAAGAAGTGCACAGATGCCTAGGCATAGAGGAATCACTTGTGACTGATTTCTTGTTTCAATACACAGTGATCTGGTAGTATTCCTGAATTATTTAAATCATTTTCCATTTATTTAAGCATACTTTATGGACAATGTGGTCTTTAGGTGAGAAAAGGGGAGGAGAAAGGGGAAGAGATAGAAAATACTTGTAATTGTGAGGCCAAATGTACCCACAGTTTGGAAGGAAACCTGCCATATTTTGATACCTCTATCTTTATTTCACATGCACAAGTACTTGTGAAATTTAGGGAATTTCATCACTAGGTTAAATGCTACTTGTTAAAATCTGACAGAAGAACATTTATTTGCAAGAAAATTTTTTACAAAATCAAATGTGCAATGTGTTATCTTAAGCTCCATGAAGTCCCTACTTCCTATTATCAGGTGGGTTGGCAAATGTTTCGGGTGTACATCTGCCCCAGATGGGCATGGGAAAATTGGTAAAGTTCGAAATAGGCAACAGCTAGCATAGCATGGGCACTCACTACGAAAAGGGATGCTGACCTAATTTGACGCTCTGCCTATAAACAGTGAGGAGAAAATGTACCATAATGCACCGTCTGATGGCCAAATCTGGAGTCAAGAAGTCTCAGGAGGGAAGAACAGCTAACTTTTTATTTGTATCAGGATGACGTTATGCAGCCAGAAGGCCACACAGAGCTCTAGAGCGTGGTTCCTGTAGAACAGAGCCTCCGCTTTCTGAACGCTGTGTTATACCTGCAGTGAGAAAACAATACGCATAAAATCTGTAGTGCAACCCTTAGCATGAAGATAATGTGTTTTCTTAACAAAAATCATTTTAACAATGATATTTTGATCAAAAAATCACTTGCAGTATGGGTTAAGGATAAGTGTGGTTCAAAAGTAAATGTAACATGCTATACATGTGGGTAAATATCGTACATACATACACATATATTTGTGTGTTTGCATATCAAGCTGTTTAAATATTTTAAAGAAAATCAATTTATACATAATAAGCATTAATAGTTCTCCTTTCAAGCATGAAGAACTGAAGTTCAGACAAGCTATATACAATAATCTGTCAAATGTTGTGGGCATCTAGTATGTTAACAGTGACTGACTTCAAAGCTATATGTTGTATAATCCTGATAATATAATGAAATGTGCATTTTACTACTGTCCTCACCAATATTTATGAGAAAACTTACTCTCAGAAAGAAAATGTTGCTTATTTTTAAAATTTTATTTTGAGAGTAAAAGCAGAAACAAAAACAGAAAAAAAAAGACAGAAGCAGGGTAACATACAGCAATGCGTATGTTACAGATTTTCAAAGCAAGAATAGCTAAGTAACAATGGTTGTTATATCACGTATTTTTATCATAAAATCTGTTCCTCAGATTAACAGATATAGTTACATGATTAGAGTGATAATTCAATGTTGTGCAAATAATGTATTGTCTCCCCAGTGTAAGAACCTGAAAAAATAAATAAAACTTGAAAGGTATAATAAATATAGTAAAACAAAAAGACACTGAACTTAAGGATTAATGAAGATGAAGGGAGAAAAGACAGGAAAAAAGGAAGCTGGAGAGAAGCTTAGTTCTCTTTCCCATCTTGCCAGATAGCAGGTGAAAAACCTGAGAAGCCAGACATGAAAGAGAAGAAACCCAAAGCCAAGAAGGCTGCTGGCAGTGGTACTGGTGAAAAGCGTAAGGTGAAGGCAAATGAAAGTCCAAGAAGGGGCAGCCCCACTGCAGCTGACATCCTGCCCTGGTTAGGGAATTGGTAGATACTATGATTTGCTATGTATTCTGCAAAGGCTTTGTATAAGAGAAAGCACACAGTTGCTAGACCAAAAGTTGAAAAGAAAAAGAAGGAAGTTCTTGCTATGATCACAAAACCAGTCATTGGGGACAAAAATGGATGTACTCAAGTGGTTAACCTTCAAAAAATGCCTAGATACTACCCGACAGAAGATGCACCCTGAAGCTCTTTTCTTTCTTTCTTTTTTTTTTTTTTTGTGGGGCCAAGGTTCAAACTCAGGATCTTGTACTTGCCAGGCAGGCACTTGTGCCACAGAGCTATCTCCCTGGCCTGGTGCCATGAAAGCTCTTGAGCCATGGTGAGAAGCCCTTCAGTCAGTATGCCAGGAAACTTTGAGAGAGTGTCACTCGCAGCACTGTCTTGATCATCTTCACTGGGTGGCACAGAGGAAAGAGAGGGATCTGCCTGAAGCAGTTGACCAGTGGCTTGCTACTCTTAACCGGGCCTTTTTGCCTTAATCATGTCTCTCAAGGAAGAACACACAAGAAATTTGTCATTGCTATCTGTATAAAAATTGATATCAGCAAAGTGAAAATCTCTAAACACCTCACTGGCCCTTTACTTCAAGAGGAAAACGCTGCAGAAACCCAGACACCAGGAAGGCAAGATCTTTGACACCGAGAAAGAGAGGTAGCAGATTTCAGATCAGCCCAACGTGGATCAGAAAGCAGTGGACTCACAGATTTCAACAAAAATCGAAGCTATTCCACTGCTCCGGGGCTATCTGTGATGGTTTTTATCTAACAAATGGAATGTATCCTCACAAATTAGTGTTCAAAATTGCTTATTAAGAACCTCATTAAATAACTGATACTTTAAAAAAATAAAAGGAATGGGGGAAACATGCAGGTACCTGTCCAGGATGGCTGGATGATTATACTCATAATTTCTATCAGTTTTATTACTTGTCTATTTTTGAAACATTTCTAGATTATTCTATCTTGCTTCTTTGTCTCATTTATATTTAATTTCCCCAAAATTGATACTTACTTAAATAGATTTTTAACTCAGTATCGAGTCTAACTATGTAACAAAAAATTTAGCAAAACAATAGTACTGTGGTACCAGTGTAAAGTGACCAGTTTCTGAGAGAATGAAAATCAGACAGAACAACACACAAGTATGTTCTCTGGCATGTGTTAAAATAACAAGCACACTCACAATCTCCTTCTCAGTTCAGGAGGATGAGTGTTCACTTCAAAAACTTTCCCAAAGTCCTTATGTTGGAGACAATCCCAACATAACAGTGTGGACAGGTCAGACCTTGAATAAATGAGATAATGAAGAAGGTGTTTTGAATAGATTAATATCATTGTCATGGAAATGAGGTTGCTATAAAACGGAGCATGGCTTTCTGTGGCTCTTGTTCTACCGCTCTCTCCCAGGCATGGCGTAGCAAGAAGGCTCTCACTAGAAGTACACTTGATCTTGGAATTCACGACCTCAAGGACTGTAAAAAAGAAATCGCAATTCCTTATAACTTGTTCTGTCTCAGGCCTTTAGTAATAGCAACATAAAAATGACTCAGACATCAGGCTCTTTGCACCTCTAAGAAATGATACTCATACTTGATATTCATACAATATATCTTTTGCATCACATTTCAGATCATAAAAGTATATGGTTTAAACTGTTGATGAACATATAGGTAACTTTATTTGAAGATTATTACAAATAGTGTGCAATGAACATTATTGTACAGGTGCACATAAGCTTATTTTTACCGGGTTGCGTAAGTCAGACAGAATTACTCTGTCCTTGTCTAAATCTATCCTCATCTTTAATCTTGCTACCAAATATTTTTCCATAAATGAATATTCTGTTTATTCGCTTGTTAAACCTCCCAGCTTTCTCCTCTTCTGATGGAGGTTCTCTCCCCAGAAGGTGTGAGCTCAGGTTCATCCTAGCTTCGTGGGGAATTGATGTTTTTCCTGCATTTTAAATTTCAGTCTTCTTGGTGTATAATATTTAAGTGGGATCACTTTGAGATTTAATTTGCCTCTCCTGGGTGACTGTTAAAGTCGGGCATCATCACCATATGTTTATTAGTTATGTGAAAGTGTTTGTTCAAGTTTATAAGTTGCTTTCCTTTACAGCATTCATATTTATTTATTTATTTATTTTTAAAGAATTATTTTTTTTTCTTGTTTCAGAACCTTTATTTGTTTATTCACTCATTTTTATGGCTGGCTCAGCCTGCCCCGAGGGCAGGGCTGGCGCAGCATGTGGTGCCAGGGATCGAACCACGGTCCCTGAAGCCGCCCAAGCTTTCCCAAGCAGGTGCTTTAGACCACTGAGCCATCCCGCCGGGCCCCCAGCATTCATATTTATGAGCACTTATTCTATTAGATTTTGATGGGTGTGAGGTGTTGGTAAGATGCGATATTGAATGCAGGATAGGGGCAGCAGGTTAGACAGGTGGTCAGTCAGCAAGCTGTGTTCCCAGAGCAGTGTTTTTGATTAGTTCTTTGTCAGAATATTGGTATTTGAATTATGTTTTCTTACTGTCTGTACTGCCGTTTCACTCCCTTAAGCATTTCTTTTGCTGAAGATTGTAGACCTGTTTGTCATTTCCTCCTCTTTGGTTAGCACTCTTTGTGCTGTGCTTAGAAAACCACTGCCTTTGCCATGTTTACTTCAAATGTTTTCTTCTGTAAATGTCTTTATCGTTTATGTGAAGACGTGCAGTCCATCTGGAGTTGACTTTTTGCATGTGGTATAATGTTGGGGTCAAGAAAATCAGGTGAGTGCAGGGGCGGGGTTTGATCCCGGCATGCTCTGTTGGCCTCACCCATGGGGGTGCACTGAGGCTGCGATAGACTGGGCGTGGTGGTGCGCGCTTGTAGCCCCACCTCTTGGGAGGCTAAACACAGGCAGATCAGTATGAGTCTGATCTACATAGCGAGACCCTATCAACCCTGTAGACCCTATACTAAATACAAAAATAAAAAATAAAGAAAACCAGGTGACTGTACACACGCAGCAGCACCTTTGTCTGGATGATCCATTTCTCTGCTCTTGCACCCATTCACGCTTCTTCCTTGAGTTGAGCCTACATTTTCCCACATATGAAGCAGGTGCTGTACTACCAAGCCACACCCCCAGTCCATCCTCTCTTCCTATCACCACCTCATAATAAGTTTTGATATTTAGTAGTTTAAGTTCTTCATATCCTGCAAGTCCTCATTTCCTTTTCCAACAGTTCTTTCATGATTCTTAGTACTGTAACTTCCACACAAATTTTACAAGTGGAATGAGAGTTTTTACAAGGCCTCCTTGTCTTTTTAGAATTACATCAGGACTACATTTCTTTTTAATTGCCCATTTAGAGAGATTATATTAGTAAAAAATGGTTTGAGAAGACAGATCTCATAAAAGTGATTGTGGTGTGTAAAGTTCACATTCATACTAAGGTAGCAAGGGCTGGCAGTATAGCTCAGTGGATTAAGCATTTGGTGTAAGAAAGCTCAGATTCCAGGGTTCAGTTCCTGGCCCTGCCTGCCATGCTGGCCCTGCTCTCTAACGCGCTGAGAAGTTGATGGAGACTGGATGGGGCAGTGCACACCTGTAATCCTAGTACTCGGAAGGTACAAGCAGGAGAATTGCTGTGTCAGTAGTGAGACCCTATACAAAAAAAGAAAGAAAGAAAGAAAGAAGGAAAGAAAGAAAGAAGGAGAGAAAGAAAGAAGGAAAGAAAGAAAGAAGGAAAGAAAGAAAGAAAGAAATAAAGAAAGACAGACAGACAGACAAAGACAAACTAAGGTAATGGTTCCTGTGGAGACCTGAGTGATTTCCTGGTGGTGTGAAGACAGGAAAGATCTTTGATTCCTCTTTCAGATCCTTAAGTCCATGCTTCAGTTCCTCAAGCTGATCTGCCTGAGAATGACCCTGTTGTCTTGTCTTAGGCTCTTTTCTGTTGCTGAGACAAAATATCCAATGCCCATAACTTATAGGGACAAAAGTTTCCGTTAGGCTGACAGCTATTCGATCCACTGGCTTCAGGGCAAAGAGAGCATGATGGAGGGATGTGAGCAGAGGAAACTGCTCACATGATGGAGAGAAGCAGAGAGAGAAGGAATAAGCTGCAGCGGGAGACCTTCTCTTGCAGGTCACACTCCCAGTGACCAGCCAGAGAGGCCTTACTTCATAGCAGCAAGTCAGCTCTGCTCTACCATGACTTAATCACTGTCCTCTGCACTTAGGAGATTTTAGTGGGCTATTGTTAATCTAAATCATAACAGACTCTTTCAATATCCTCTTTCATAATGGCTCCTTTTTTTTTTTTTTTGGTGGGTCTGGAGTTTGAACTCATGACTGCATTTGCCAGGCAGGCACTTGTGCCGCGGAGCTATCTCCCCAGCCCTTATAATGGCTCCTTTTCTACCTCAGAATACATTTTTCTCATCTATCCATAATGCTATCATTCACTGCCAGTTATGAAATGATCATAGTACCTAGCAAGAGAACATTTCAAAGTATTGTCTCTGGTAAAATCTCAAAGGAAGCTATTATAAACCAGAAGTAAATTACTGTATTCTTCCATGTTTTACTTTTGATCTTGGTTAGAAAGTTACTTGCACACATATGACTATGTTCTGAATTCAGGATATATGGTAATTTGAATGCTAGTCATGGTAACCATTTCTGCTTAACAGGTTCTTTGTGTCTCTCGACTATTGCCTTAGTGCTGTGGAGAGCCCTACAATTGCAAAGCAAAGACTGAAGATGGCAGCAATTGGTTCACAGGTCTTCACGTTCTGTCATACTTACGTATAGATTTTTCTTTTCTCTTTGTGCTTGCCAGGAAGGGAGTGAGCCATTGAGCTATACCCCTGGCCCCTACATATGGATTTTTCTAATAGAATATCCCAAACTTAAGAAAAGTATTTTTAGTGTTCTAGTTAAGAAAGAAATTGTAAAGATTCTTATTCACTTTTGCCATCATACAAAATTCTACTTTGCCTGGAGCCAGCGATATAGCTCAGCAGACTAAGCACTTGCTTAGGTAAGTGCAGGGAGCAGGGTTAGATTCCTAGCACCACATGCTGTGCCGGCCCCACCCCCATACCCAGGCACACTGAGTTGGCAATGGAGTCCAGGTGTGGTGGTGCACACCTGTAATCTCAGCACTAGGGAGGCAGAAATCAGGAGGATCCCTATGAGTCCGAGCTGCATACTGAGACCCTGCACTGGACAAAACTAAAAAAAAAAAAAAAAAAAAAAAAAAAAAAAACCTTAAAATTTTACTTTGCCTAATATCAAGGCAGAAGTTTAACTTCCACATGTTTTTCTAACAGATCAATAGATTCCTCTCCCCAGCTCCCACTATCTATTTAAATTCACTTTGGAGGATTTTCTGGAGTTGCAATTAATTCCTGGATAACGCACAGCTATCATGGATAACCATTTCTCTGTTTGTCTGTCAGTGATGCTGTTGGTTATCTCCTGTGGTATACATTCTGATGGTACTCAGATTTATTTATTGAATTTAGATGAACCTAACTCCAGTTTATTATGGATTCTTTTGTACAAGCAGAGCACTTATGAGACAACCACTATTCTGCCCATTGAAACTTTATACTTCCTTGTGGCCCAATATCCTGTCTTATTTGTGATGCTCAAATTAGATAAAAACTGCTCTCTTACTAGCAGAAATCTTAAGTGCAGTTGCAGGTCAAAATGTTCTATTACAGTTGAGTCCAGCATGGGGCACATTGCCCTGATCCTTAGAGAACTTATTCTTTTTAGTCAGAACCAGTTCATCCTTCTCAGGGTTGGTATTTCCTAATTCCATTGGATAAGTTAGAATTATGATATAATAATTTTTTATAAAATGAAAATTAACAATAAGATAGAAACTGCTATCTTAAAATAATGATAAACAGACATTATCTTGAATTTTCTACGAGTATATGAGGAAAACATTTTAAAGACCACCCATTTCGTTATTAAGAGCTATCTGGGCTTAGCTGGATGACATATTGCATATTGCTGGCTTCAATGGAGAAGGCAGTCCTTGAGGGTCATCTGGGTTTTGCCTTTTTTTTTTTTTTTTTTTTTTTTTGGTCTAATCTTGAATTTGAACTGAAACATATATAAGGGTAACATTCTCTTCATTTTGCCAATTATTTTAACCCTGTTTCACAAACTGCACTGGGCTGAAGAAACCATTTTAATTTGCTATTCAGGCATCGATTTCTAAGGACATCATACAGCCGAGGAATATAAATCTTCCTAATCACCAAGGTGTCAGCTAAGTTCTTTAGACACTGTAACATTTTGCAGAAGCACATAAATGAGACCTGAGGAGATGTGAAAAGGCGACTACATTGTAGGAGAGAAGGGTTCCTACATGTAAAGTTGCTGATACTTTTTTTTTTTTTTTGTCTTTTTGAGACAGGGTCTCACTGTGCAGTTCAGGCTGGCCTTGAGCTCACTTTTGTAGCCCAGGCTGGTCTCGAACTCGCACCGATCCTCCTGCCTCAGCCTCCCAAGTGCTGGGATTACAGGCGTGCGCTACCACGTGTGACTCTGTTGCTGATTGTTTCTAAATGAAAAATAAAATGAGTAAGGGAGAATACCAAATGGGTGTGTGGGAAGTGGGATAAGTGAAGTTGTTAGGGTGAGGGTGGAGGCAATTGATCCTAAAGTTTATAGAGTAGGATAAATGTCTGCCAAAGAGTTTTAGCAAAAAGGAATAGTGAGGAGTGGCTGCACAATTTGAAGGAATCAGTTAAAAATATAAGCATAGCATAAGGCTCAATCTTGAGGGTTCGGTCACTATAAATGTCTGGGCTACAGCACGGGCTGTGTGGAAATGAGGCTGATCCTGGCTGTTTCTCTCTGATGATCCATGTAAGTGGAGGAGTAAATCCAGAGACATATTTTCTGTCTTCTCACAAACAATCCTGAGCCTGGTTTGCTAGTCTTTTGTGTTTTGCCTATATGCATAGACTGATCTCAGCTTAGCTAAGAAGTTCAGATCTACTTGAAAACAGAGCAACCGTTTGAAATCTAGACCAATAAAATTTCCTTGATTTTCAGTCTCTGTGGCTTCATGAGTTGTGACAGAAATCGCACCACTGAATACACAAAGAATCCGTGTGTATGCAAGTGCATTGTCTAGGAAAGACATCATTTCTCATTGAATGCATTAAAATATTGCATCCAGGAAGGTGGTCATGTCATTTTAATAAAGGCATTTTATTTTGATACATTTGTGGAAATAAACTAGTACATATATGTAAATCAAATCTTTATGTAGTTTAAGAAAGTATTTAGGATTTTTTAAAAAATACCCTAGATCTAAAGTTTTATTTTCTTACAAAATCTAACTCGAAATTTTTTTAAGTTACAAGTTAGCGTAATCAGGATAAATCTATCCCCAAATAAGATTATTTAATAATTTTGATTTCTTAAAGAAGCTTTATTCTGGGCTGGGGAGATAGCTCAATGGAATAAGTGCTTGCCTGGCAAGGGGAAGGTCCTGAGTTTGATTCCTGATCCCACTAAGAGAGAGAAAAAAAAAAAAAAAAAAGCTTTCCTATGATTCATCAATGCGGAATATAAAACAAGCTTAATTTCTTTTTTTTCTAAATATAGGTAGTTGGCTGATTAAGTGAACTAACATAGTGTCAGTTTGTTAAAAATTAAATATTTCATGGGGTTATTATGTTTTCAGACATTAAGACCAATCATGATCTTTGACAGGTTACTTTAATGACAATCTTTAACATCTTTAAGTAACTTAAAATCTTGAACTGCTTCAAACTGAGCTCATTAGTAGGTCAACACTGAATAGCTAATCATTTCTGAGTAAGATAAAGTTGGTTACAAATCATAATAAAGAACAAAGCTTGGAAAGTAAATTTGATTGGCTTTGATTCATATACTTGAAACTAAAAATACTTAAATGTATTTACAACTCAGCAAAGATGGCTCAAATTTGATAGTCTTGTTTTCCTGGCTTACCAGTTGCCATGGCTGAATCTGGAATGTCCTGCAAAGGTCCATATATTAAAGACTATGTTTTCAGCTTGATGCTGTGAGAAGGTAAAACTTCTAAGAAGAGGAGGTAGGAGAAGGGTTAAGGCTATTGGGGGTGTTCCTGGGAAAGGGATAGGGAACCTCAATCTCTTCCTGAGAAATAGATAGTAAACCTCAATCTCTTCTTGTCTCCTTTTTTGTGTTTCCTGGCCACGCTGAGGTAAGCTGCTTGCTGACTGCCATGTTCTATACCATGATGCCCAGACCAACCAAAGGGCCCATGAAAATCATAAATTCTTTATTGCTGATATTTTATTAAAGCATTGGAAGGCTGGCTATCACAGAGATTTATGTATCTGCTGACCCTATGACAATTTTCTGAGTTATAAAACAGAGTATGTTTTCTCTCTTGGAGTTTATATTTTTAGGAAATTGTAGTATCATTTTGATTGAATACATAGCCAACTAGTATTTATCAGATCCAAAGAATTCAAGTTTCTAATTTGAATTTATTTGTTTTTCCTTTCCCCAAATCAGGCCCTAAATATATAAGAATGAAGAAATTTCTGGTGCTGTATTTCACATCTAAAATACTTTGAGACATTCTTTTTTATTTTTTAAAGCAGCAGGAGTCCCTTGGTATTTTTTGAGGAGATTTATACACTTGAGTTGCAAATACCTATTTGGTTGTATTTGATACATATTGGAGAAAGAGAGAGCAGGAGAAAGAAGAAAGAGAGAATAGTCAGAGGATAAGATAAGAGCTGGAGGGGGAGAACTTTGAGATATTCTGAAGGAATCTGGAAAATAAAATACTTTTTGTTCTTATGAAATGAAAATAATTCACTTTGTCTGATATATTACTAGGGTAAAAATTACATGAGAGTAGTTGTAAAATTAGAAGACATCATCAGATGTCTATACCTTAAACCAGTATAGGCAAAATGTTATTAATTTCAATATTTAAGAAATCATATGCTTTATGGTTATTTGTAGAGATTAATCAATATCTTCTGCCTATAATGTATTACCTCAGGGGAAACAATATTAAATTTCTATGCAATATTTTTTTCATTCTTCATGGGTCTGTTTCTTGCTATACTCTGCCTGATAAACTTAGGCAATAACAGCATTGTATTCAGTCATTATTTCAGTTATTAATACTTGGCCACTATAGCCCTTATTTAATTTAACCCTAGTTTATTATAAGTTCTCAGTTGGAGATGTATATCAAACTTATTGTTGCTGTTTTATTTAAAAATTTTATTTACAAAAATATAGAGGTCTAGGGCTTACAATAGACATACTATGTCTTACTTTATATTTTTGATCTAAAGTTTAAGTTTTAGAATAGCCATATCATGTATTATAGGGCTTTTTTCTTGATATTATTATGTTCATACATTGTATAAAGTAGATACAATATTTACTGATTTCTTTCAAAACAGGCGTGACCATATGCTTTAGAGAAGTTTTATATAAACCCAACTATTTGGTCATATATAAACTCCCATCAGTTATCTACTGAGAATCTGTGTATGGATTTGTTCACGGGCTACAGTACTTACAAGTTACAAAACTAAGGATTCACAAGGTCAGCTATGCTAATGACCTCGGTAAACCTCATCCTCACCCCTTTCCAGCTCGCCACTTAGGTCTCAAGAATTCATTTCTTCCTTCACAAAACAAATCGAACACAGCTGTTGGTGCGGCCTTACCTGTAACTCTAAGGCTCCTCCTATGTTAGCCATACCCAATGTTTCTAAAGACTATTCTCCAACTTCCACGAATTCAGCGGCAGGAAGAACATCGTGTAACAGCTTCCTCCCAACAGACTTCTGCGCAGAGCTTTGCTTTCACTGCCGTCTTTCTTTGATGTTAAGTGCACTTTCCAAGCACTCATAACGCTAGCGCTGACATCATTTTCCATTTTGAAAGAATGACTCGAATCAGAGCATATGACAACATACTTCCGAGCCATTTAGAACTGATGTTTGGTCTGGATTTGTGTCTTTCAGCCTGACTCTGTATTGTAAAATCAAAATAGGAAATATTTCACGTGGAAATTAATCAACCGTCTGGGGTTGCTTTTAACGTTAAGAGGGCAACAGAAAGATACACTTTAGGAGAGATGTGGATGCCTGCTCTTTAGGATTTAGCTGAGTCCTACACTAACTGCTATATATTAGATTTTAATGCCCTCAAAATGTTTTGCTTTAGTTTTTCCTTTTAATCATCACATCTGCCTCTGTATTTCAGAATTTCTCTGTCTTCATTTATTTATACATTCTATAGTCACTGGATAAATATATATACCATGTGCAAGATACCCTCAATTAGAAATATATATCCATTTTAATGAATATAGGTATTAGTCTGGAAGATATTAAATTGCTATGTTTAGGTCAAAATGATAAAGTAATACTACTTTCACAATTTAGTCTAACACTGCATCATCTTGACGCAGTATTTTAGAAGTGTTAACTAATGCATTGTGAAAAGAAGCAGAGATTGGGTGTTAGGCAGTAGAGAGACTAGGAACAGAATGATGAATCTGGTTTAAAAAAAGTATATTCCATACAAAGGAGAAACTTAAAACTTGACTGTATAAATTAATGTAACTTTCTGGAAAATATAAGGCACGTGTTACTCCTGAGAACACTACAGTAGCTATGCAGCCATTTGCCTCAATGGTAAGGCAGTTAAGACTGTAATTAAGCCACTGACTGTTCAGCTCTGATATTGTAAGGCCATTAACCTCTTTGTCCCTCAGTTGCTTCATCTGTAAAATAAACAGAATGATAGGACCAACTTCGTATGGTTGGTGGTGGATTAACTGAGTTCACTGTACAATTTTCTCAGAATAGCATCTGTCACAAAGGAAGCCCTAAAGGTGAGTTATTGTCCGAGGGTGAAGATGAACGCACCCTCATCTTGCTTTCTAGAAGAGCTGTCTGTCCCTGTTTCCAGAGGTCTTCCCCAGAGACTGTCTGCCAAGATGCTGATTGACACCTGACCTACACTCCATTGCTTTGCTTCATTAAATTTCTATATTCTCAGTGCTTTCTCTGTCCTTGATGATATCAACAGTCCACTCTTTCTTGAGAAGACTTCAGAGTGATTTAGCAAGAAGTGAGCTGATGTAGTTCTCTATTCTGAATGTTTTGAGTTGCTGCTACAGGGCCTCCCTCAGTGCAAACCTGCAAGGTCCCTGGAGCGATTTGTAGGATTCAATCTGTGGTTAAATACATTTAATTACCATACCGTACTTTCATATTGCATTGGTATTCTTCAACATGAAAATTGACCTATCATTATTACAGTTTCAATTTTTAAAGACCGTTTAAAGCAACAAAAGATGATGCATACATATTTTAATAAGAAAAAATACAGTTTTTCATAATAAAATAAAATCTTCCATTTCCCAAGGTACTTCTCAGCTTTTCCCTCTGCAGTGGACAATGTTAATAGCTGGGAGTTTAGTCTTTCTCTACTTTCAGATCTTTTTCCATACTCTAAGAGTATTTCCAAAGGCATACTTATTTGGTGATAAGTACATGTAGATCCATTGTTTCAGCCAAAATGAAATAATTTTTTACTTGTTACACTCAAACTTCTTTCATTAGTAGTAAATATATTTCATTAGGTCAATGGATATAGATACAACTTATCCTTATGTAGCATCAAGATGTTCCAAAGCATGGATGTTATACAGTCTTACTTTATACTCTATTATCTTACATTATATTAAACAAATTGTTATTATTGATAGACTTTCCATTGTTTTTAGGATACAAAACAGCATTTATATACATTTTTATGCAAAAGTGATATGTAGTTCTATTGGTAAGATTAGAAATCAGTGGAGTTGCTACATCAAAGGGTGTATGTCTTCCAATATTGAGTTATAGCTATTACTTTTGGAGATGATCCTTGCGGGACTCCCCTGTGCCTATTTTTATGGAATATCACCAGAAAGAGATGTTTATCACTCTAAGTTTTTCCCATCTGATGAGCTAAAATGTCTTATCATTGTGGTTTTATTTTGTATTTCTCTTATTAGAAACATTGATGATCATTGTTTATATTTGCCAATATTTGAAATATCAACTTCTGTGAGTTATCTATTGAAGGACTTTGTAAATTCTTCATTTCTTTTTTTTTCTATAGATATTTGTTTGTGAGCATTAACTGGTAAACCTTTTGTAGATTGGACATGTTATACCCATTTAAAAGACAAATAGAACCAAAAATATATATGGTGCATATGATGGCAAAAGCATTAAATGTACTGTGGGCACAGAGACGATAAATGTCGGATGTTCCTTTTGGCTATCATCTTTCTGGCATCCTCTGTTGTTTAAGGCAGTATATATTTTTCTCATGTTTTGCTAACTCTAAGGATTATTCTCGATAATTTGACCATTTATCTTTATATACAGCCTTAAATTGGGCTTTTAAAGATTATTTTACTTTCAGAGTTGAATTTTATTTCTTTTAATGACTTGCCCAGTATATCACCATTTTACCTTGTGAAACACTTTCTGTATACAGGTTAATATTCCCTAGAAGTGATTCATTAAAACAGAATTAGAGCTAATTACAGAAATTATGAACTAGGCTTTCTTTAATCAAAAGTATTTTTGTTTCTGTGGCTATTTTATTTCACTCTTAAGGCTCAGAATTTTTAAAAATTGTTTTTGACTACTTTATTTGTATATAAGATAATGATTAGGGTTCTAAGACCTAAAAGTTAGGGACAAAATCCCACATATCTTGCCTACCTTGGGACAAAGTTATCTTTTACTTTTTTTAAACTTTTCTAGCTCTTAGTTTCCCCCCATTTATAATGGTCTTAAGGAAATCAATAACACGAAGTATTTACAAGGATGTAAAAATAGTAACACTTAAAAATCATAGCAGGGTGCTTAATGGTTAAGTATTTAAAGTATTCTTAAAATTAAATATATTAAAGGATATTTTATTATTGAAACTGGGCATGGTGGCCAGTATGACTGACCAGTATGCCTGATTTAAACACAAACTAAAGAAATTTAGGTAACTATAGTATGGTACATACTGAACTGAAGATCAGTACTGTGTTTTAATAATAAATTTCAAACTAATTCATTTTTTAAAAATCTGTTCCCCAAATGACATCATTGATTATATGTGTTACATTTTAATTCCATAAAGTTGTGGGTTTTAACATAACTTTCATTTGGTTGATTGACTATGATATGCTCAGCATCATAAATTTCTCATTTTTAAGATATCTTCATAATACACTGTAGATGCAGTCGTTACATGATTTTCTTGAATATTCCATCTGAACTTTCTGAGTATTACTTGTACCAGTTAGCCATCCACAAAAATGCTCAGACTTCCATAGAACTGAGT
This sequence comes from Myocastor coypus, assembly GCA_004027025.1. Classification (NCBI taxonomy): domain Eukaryota; kingdom Metazoa; phylum Chordata; class Mammalia; order Rodentia; family Myocastoridae; genus Myocastor; species Myocastor coypus. Next base: position 23,036 of record PVJA010006192.1, read on the forward strand.
GTTTCTGAATTCTGCTATTTCATTTGACCAATGAAAGAGTAATTGGGTTGTTCTTTCATTTCTGTGCTTGAAAACAAAAAGTCATATCTAACAACATATCCATGCCTGTGCTCCATTTTAGCCACTTTAAATAACAGATTTTCATTCCTTGTGGCCCTAGGAGAGCCTTTGTAGTTAAATAACCGTACTTATTAAAACTTTCAATTTCTGCTTAGAAGTGAAGTCTCATTTCAGAATTGGCATATCATGAGAGTTTATCTCATATTTTTTTAAAAGAAGATGTTTTTGGAAATATGTAATTAATAAAGTAGGAAGAAACACCTCTGACCACAAATGTATCTTCAAAATATATAGTGCACAGATGAGTTATAACATATGTTCTGTATTGCTTTCTTCTCTTTTCTTTTTCTTTTAAACATTGGTAAAGAAAAAATAGCATCTAGTATATTCTCTAGCACAGGAGAATAGTTGCCCATGAAAGCTAAAGATTCCATGACCTTAACTAGTGGGTTATGGAATGAATGACTTTGAGTTTAGCCCACTTAAGTGAGTGTGAAATAGTGTCCATTAGAGCTCCCATTAGAAAGCCCATGATAATTAGAGATATTAATGAAGGTCAGGGAATTCTCTCCCAAAACATGATGCTTGGACATTGCACATTTAAGCTTCCCTATGTTTATTGAGCATTGGTATTTCTCCTGAGGCAAAATGTTCAGTTTTTGACTCATTTAAACAACCAAGATGTTCATCTTTTAGTGTTAACTTGTAAGTGTTCATTATGTATTATGGATAAAAATTCTTTATCATATTTTTTTTTTTTTTTTTGTAGGTGTCTTAGTTACTTTTTACTCATTGCTGGGACAAATACCCGACACTTGAAATGAAGGAAGGAAAGGTTTATTTAGCTCACAATTACTGGAGGTTTCAGTCCATTCTCAGCTGGATCCAAGGCTGAGGGGCACATGGTAGAGAGCAGTAGTTCATGGCGGTGGAACACTAACAATTGCGACAGAAGCAGCCAACAAAACAGGGCAGCAGAGAGCCACAGCAACAGCTTGAGTCTGTCTCTCTGTCGCTCTTTATATTACATTCAGGCTCTCTGCCTTAGGATATCCGCCCTAGACCACACCTATAGTCTCAGCCTTACTCAGACCGATAATCCCATCAGTACTGAAACACAATCCCAGGGATCATGAGTCAAGTCTCAATCTATAGAAGTTCCTGCCCAATGACTACATGAGGCTTTGGGACTAGACATAAACCATAACAGTAGGGAAGGGTCTACAGGATGTTCAGGGTCTCACTACTAGATCAGACTCATAGTGATCCACCTGTTTACAGCCTCCCAAGAGCTAGGTTTACAGGAGCACACCACCATGCCCAATCACAATTGCAGTCTCAGCGTGCCATGGGGACAGGGCCAGCACCTGGTCCAGGGATTGACCCTCAGCCCCTGAGCCTGTTCATAGGTGCTTTAATCCACTGAGCTATTTGACTCACGCTTATCATATCTATTATGAATGTTTTCCCTTAGTCTATAGTTTCTATATTTATTTTATTCATGGCACTTTTGAGGAGAATAAATTTTAAAATTTTATGAAATTTAATTTTTAAGATTTCTATTAGTAATTTGTTGGTCTTTTTCTTTGGTGGTATTGGAGGCTGAACTTGGGATCTTGCACTTACTAGGCAGGCACTTATGCTGCTGAGCTATCTCCCTAGCTTAAGATTTTTATTAGCAGTGCTTGAGTCTTATCTAAGATTTTCTGACTCCAAATTCTCAAAAGTGATTTCCTATTTTCTCCAGGAATATGTACAGTTTTATACTTCAAGCCCAAGTATAGACCCATATGAAAATAAATTTTGTGTTCTGTAAGAGAGAACTGGTATGCTTTTTTTTCTACAGAGACAATGCAATTAAGTGTGTGAGTTTATTCATATGCAATATTTTGTTGGGGAGATCAAATGTCTAAAGTGTTTATCACATACTATATTACAAAACTATAATAAAACTTAAAATCTAATAATATAAAAGCTCATAAGCTTTTTCTTTTTTCCAAAGCCTTTATAATTCTATAATGAATTTGTCCATTTCTTTAAAAATAATGCAATTTCGATAAGAATTGTGTTGATTTTATACTCATCTTCAGAGAGAATATGTCTCATAACACGCCATGAGCTATCTGAACTTTTGACATACTTCGATGTTTTTAAGTGTCGCTCATTTGGATTTTGTGTGTGTGTGCATGTGTGTGTGCGTGTGTGTGTGTGTGTAGATCTTTCAGAGTATCCTCGGTGATAGGTTTTCAACCTCATCATTATTGCTATTTGAACGAGATAAATCCTTTCCTGGGGGTTTCTTTCTATATTGTAAAATGTGTAGCTGTTGCCTAATCTCTATCTCCTAAAGGCCAACTATACCCCTTATTTGTGATCAGAATATTTCTTGACACTGAGAATATTCCCTTGGGCAACATTATTTCACTTAAGAACCCAAATCTAGATTTATTCATCTGAATTTGATGTAGGCTTATGTATTTTTTTTTCATAGAAAAAAGATAAACCAAAATTTTATAACAAGACGATAGAAAAATAACAGCAGTACATTGCATATTATCTTTAAAGCACAAGATATGGGCATAAAATATTCAATTGATATATGCACAAACCTCCCTATTTTTTGCATGACTGAGGTTCAAACTCATGACCTTGCACTTGCCAGTCAGGCACCTGTGCTTCGGAGCTATCTCCTGGTCCTAAACCTTCCTTTTCTATGAACTAAGAGACACTAATAGTATAACTAACTTGCATTTTTTTCTCTCTATGCTTATATTATATTTATTTACTTGGATATATATATTCAATTGTGAAGCCTTGCTGAACTTATTATAAAATTGGGGTTTTTTGTTTGTTTGTTTGTTTGTTTTTTCCCCTGGGGCAGGGTAGGCCACGGTATGTATGCAGTTTGACCTGAAACTTGGGAACCCAGGCAATCCTTCGACCTCAGCTTCCAAGTAGCTGGGACTGCATATGTATCTCACCTCCTCTGGCTCTGTGGGGATTTTGCTGCATCCAGGGCAGTTCATGAAATTCCTGGAGGAGGGATGGTGGAGGATGAAAAAACAAAGACCAGAATCAGCATGCAGGAAGCTGAGGTCAGGTTGAGCCTGTTCTGGTGGAAGAAAATGGACTGCCAAATGACTGAAGTGCATTTACTTATTCTACTTATGCAATCAGCAAGAGATTGAGAACAGCTGAAACCCTCTTCCTCCTGTTGGAAAGGACTTGCCTAACAACTTGCTTGTCGGGTTTGCCCCAACCTTTGTGTTCTTGGTTCTGGCCTTGCTTTAGTCCCACAGGTGTGACTGATCTCCAGCTCAGCTGCTCCCCATCCATCCCCCTGTTTTGTAGTTGCAAGTGATGGGTGTCAGTTGGAGTCAGAGTAACTGTGTTTGGAGGACTCTGCAAATGAAATTCTCCCTCTTGGAAGTAGTTTCTTTTCCACACTTTCCCCGGCATCCCCAGCCAAGCTTTTTCTTGTGAAGACTTTCTCCTCCAACATTTTCCATTCTAAGTGAACTTACTTGTGTAGGCTAAAGTTTCCCAGTCCAAGGATTTTGGGTTCTTCCATTCAGCAATTTGGTCCTATACAGTCTAGTAACCCATAACAGTAGTCAGTTACCAGTGTAGCTGGAAATTATTAGAAGATGTAAGTGATTTAAACCTCTTTTATACCTAGTATATTACTATGGCATTGTTTTATACATCTTGTGATATACATTTCTCCTGGATATTCAAGATCTAATATTTTCTTGTCTTTTTGAGACAGGGTCTCACCATACAGCTCAGGCTGGCCTTGAGCTCACTTTTGTAGCCTAGGCTGGTTTTGAACTCACACCAATCCTCCTGCCTCAGCCTCCCAAGTGCTGGGATTACAGGTGTGATCCACCATGTCCAGCTCAAGATCTAATTTAAGGTGAGACCTATATTAATTAAAATTCATTTATTGCTATAGATCATGATCAATTTTGATCCTCAGGATTTACCTTGGAACCATTTACATACCTCCTAGTTGTACTGTCAGTGTTAGTTGTCTAAATGAGTCATGACTGTTGCTTGACCAAATTGCTTTCTGTGAAAGCTTGGGAGACATTTCTGGTGACTCTCCTTAGGCACACTATACACCACTGATCTCCTTCCTCTGTGATTCAACACTATGCTTAGGAAGTTGAAGACACACCAAGTTATAGGATATCACAGCAAAGGTTCACATCAGAGAACCTCACTGACTTTGGAGTGGTCCTCATTGACCCTACAAGGGTGAGACCAAAGTGTTAACTATCCTCCTATATCATTTCTCTTTGTAGCTTTTTTTTTTTTTTTTTTTTTTTTTAACCAGGGATCAAATTCAGGACCTTGCAATTGCCAGTCAAGCACTTATTCAGCTGAGCTATCTCCCTGGACCCTCTTTCTACTTTATGATCTCCAAATCTCAGCTGTGGAGCATCTACAAGAAAAGATTAATGATATTAAATTATAATGGGAGCAGGGGGATGAATATTATAATTTTAATTGGAATATGACAGACCTACAAATACAAAGTAGAACCATTATTTCCCATCAATCATGGATGATCTAGCAGTTGAATCCCTGTGGAACACCAACAGATAAATTTATACAGTTTTACACAGAAAAACTTGGATCAAAAGTCAGAAATAATATCTTAGTATAACAGTTATGATGACATTTTTATAACATGCTTCAATTTCAGTTTAGACATAGAATAGCCTTTTTAGTCAATCATCTCTAGTACATAAGAAACTCTCACCTAATATGATGTTCCTTAATGGGATGCCATTGAAGTACGTGACATTGTCTGGACTACTTCATGTCTAAACATCTCTCAGTGCAGTGCTGTGTCCGTAACATATGCATCACATACTTTTTGTTGTGGACTGGTGCTCACATGTTGGATTGACATGAACTTTCTATCATAAGTACCTAGAGCACAAGGGAAATCAAGTATCTAAATCTGAAAAAAAAATGTTTAACACCATAAGCAATCCCTGTTTTACATTTTGGAAGACCTGTATATCTGAAGACAAGCATACATTTAGTACACTGAAAGATTAATAGCAATCAATTGTCATGAATATATGAAAGTTATTTCTTAATTTAGTTTTGTGCAAAAGCATCTTTAAATCAGAAAGTCTTACTGTCTCATTTCTAGGAAACCTAACCTTTTAACAGTGACCACTATAAATATGTGCATATATATTTAATATATAACAATAATATATTTTTAATAACATGTATTGTGGTGTCTTCTAAAAAGCTATGGGGATCATTGGGGCTTTATATTGATGAACAAAGGCTGGGATGCTTTTCCCTAGGCAGCTGCTCCTTTGTTCACCAAAGGGAATCCTGACCAATAATTCCCCAAGCCTGAAGTGTCTTCATGTAATGGTCTTAGCAAATTTGTGATAGCATATGAAAAAAAAAAAAAAAAAACAATTTTAATGTCATTTTGACCAGCTGGCAACCCAGGTGGAGGCATGCTTTTTAGATCTATAAGCCAAATTGAAGGATGGGCAAATGCTGAAAAAATCCAAAAATACAAAAAGAAAGAAAAACATTGTTGAGCTCAAATAAAAATAGCTCTTTACAGATTGGACGAAGAGAAGCGCGAAGATACATAGACAATCTGCTTACAAAATCAAAGTGCACTTAAATATATCTTGGCCAAATTGAATTATAACAATCCTCTTACAATTCTAGAAGTCCATAACTTTATTTTATTTTGTAACTTTAAGAAGTCTAGTTAGAATTTTTCATATGTCAATTAGCAGGAATCTATTTTATTAATATTGGAAATCATTTTATTTATTTATTTATTTTATTAATTTTAATAAAAGGAAATAACAATGAGATAATTTCACAACAGGTTAGTAGGACAGTTCAAATAATTAATACATTGCATGTTGTTGTCTTTGTAGTATTTGTTCAGAGTACAAGATGCAGACGTGATATCTTGTATAAACGCTATTAGTACCAATCTTTCTTCTCTTTGATCTAAGGGAAAGTAGTTGTATGTATAGTCCAATAGTCCATAATAGTAATGGGTTATCAGCATGACTGGCAATGTCAGAAGCTGTTAACTTGAGCCTTTTATAGCTCAGCACATTAATATGGCTTTATTTTTTTTACTATGTGGTTAGACTATTCTGCTGGATGGTTAAGGCCAAGATAAAGCAAGATATACCTATGCTACTTGCCCTTAACCACCCAGTGGATTCAACACAAAATCAGCCTTGTGTTCTTGATGCAAACTCATTGTGGTATGATGTGCTACACTTTTTATTTACTGTTGGATCCCACTTGCCGGTACATGCTTTCTATTAGTTCATGTTTGCAAATGTTCAATATCTTTCATTCAGTGTATAAGCCTGAAGTTCTATTTGTATAAAAGTTTTCAAACATGAACTTACTTGTTTAACTTGGCACAGGGATGCATTTTAGGGTTTTCACATTTTCTATATCAATTTTGTCTGCCTCATGCCCATGGAGACCACCATAAAGTGACCCAGGGAAGAGTTCACAATTTATCAGTTGGCTTCCAACGTTTACTTGCGCATCTGTTCCAGGCCTCAGCCCCTTGTCTGGAGATCGGTGGCAGATTCATAAGTGAACCTCTGTGGACTGCTGGTCCAGGATGAGACTTGTAATGGCTTGGGATGCTAGGATGCCTGTAGAGAAAAGATAAAGCTACAGTTGAGGATGCCTGGTTCCACGCAGTTAGAGACTGAAGCTACAGGTGTCTTACTCCTGCTATGAAATTAACCTGCAGGTAAGGTAGTTCTCCTAATTAGAATAATTTACTATTTGGGGAAATCTTTGTGAAGACTCCCAAGGTCCTGTTCACTTTCCCAACCTTTCCTCCACATCCTCTTCCTTTGACAACCGAGTTAACTATAGGCTGCCAGAAAAGTTCTTGGTCTCAGTCTCCAGAGCATCTTGAATTCTGCTAGAGGGTTTTGATTCTCCTGGAGCTCCACCATCACACAACTTCTCTGTTTCACTTTAATCTTTGCATTTCGCTGGTATGGGAGGTTGGAGGCTGACCAGTCCATGAGAACCTCCCAAAGACATCTGCGCATTTTGTCTAATTTGTCCAATTCATGGTTAATAAATCCTATCTTTGGGGCTAGGGAGATAGCACAGCAGCACAACACAGCATAGGGAGGCACAAGGTCCTGAATTTGATCCCCAGTACCAAAAAAAGAAAAAGCAAAAAAAAAAAAAAAAGGAAAGATACTTTTATTGTCCATAGGTTCTCTTATCAGGGTTCACCTTTTACTTGGATATTTATATCTATACTAACTTTTAAAATCTTGCTAACAGGGGGCGCTGGGGACATAGCTCCTAGGCACAAGTGCCTGCTGGGCAAGTGCAAGGTCGTGAGTTCGAACCCTGGTCCCACAAAAAATAAAATAAAATAAAATAAAATCTTGCTAACAGTGTATGTATGAATGTCCATCAGCTTTTTACATAACACATTTTTTTACATAACACATTTCCATATTTACTTTTCTATAATTTTTCTTTCATAGTCAAGATCAGACATAGTCTACAGAGGGAACCTACTGAGAATCTGAGAATCAGAAGCTCTGTTGGACCTCGCAGACAAAGGCAGCAGTGCTGCCTAACGGTTTGTGTGCGCCACGGAGCCTTCTCTTCTGGACTCTGCCAAAGCTGTCAAGTGCTTAGGTCTTTCCCTGCATGTGATATGTGTTGTCTCCAAATAATAAGTAAATGGCTTTTGTACAAAGACTTCAAGGCACAGAAGCAGGTATTTTATCGGTGAGGTAAAGTTGTAATGTGTTGAAACCATTCTCTCTGAGAGGAAAGTTCAGTGAAGTTGTTGTAGAAGAAAACAGAACTCCCAATACGTTCAGTGGGAAAAGTACGTGAGGCTTGCCTTGTCTTTTTCAGACGTGCCTTCCACCACAGTTTTGATGTGTTCTCATCTTCTGCCTGGACTCCTATGAGGGCCTAGCCCCGTCTGACTGCCTAGTAACATCCACTTACCTTAGCTGTCTATAATAAAATGACAGACATCTGCATTTCCCAACGACTTATTTTTTTCATTCTCTAGAATTGCTGTACCCTAAAACATCTAGACTAATAGCACTTCCTCTTTTTAAGATACAATTAAACTGTCCGGTAAAATGTTCTGTGAGTTGGTGACATGATCTAAATCCCAGCTGATTGGACAATGATGAAGAGTTAAAGTTGAAATAGTGCTGAAGTAAAAGTTGACTTGTTGACTTCTCTGATTCTTACTTATCTGAAAAAAAGCATTCTCAAAATCAGTAGCTATAGACTACATCCAGTGGACTATGGTGTTATGCCCCAGTTAAGATGCCACCTTGGGAACAGTTTCAGCAACTGAAAGGACTGTCTGATTGTCCTTATTATATTTCACTATTATTCTTCAAAAATCATCCGGTTTGCACATGGCCAAAGAAGCATTAATGTGGACATGACAGGAATATTTTTTATATCTCCTTCTAGATTTTAAGGACTTAATGGCGAAGGTCTTATTTATTCGCTGTTATATTCATGGCAGTCAGAAGCTACTTGGCACTTCACTGATTTCCATAAAATAGGTGTTGAATTTTATGAATATTTAAATATAAATTGGAAAGAATTATATAAGGAAATAACAACTTTAGGTAAGATATAAACAAGAAATTGTAACTTGAAGGCACTTTTATGCAGAAGAATTTGGGCATTGTTATGTACATTATAGCTAATTATTAAATATGCTTTAAAGGAATACAATGCTTATACTGTTCATAGGGAGGTAACTTAAAGAATGAAAAGTCTAAAAATAAGGAAGGCTAGAAAACAGGAAAAATTATAGATACAGTAGTCTCCCTTTATCCATGATTTTACTTCCTGTTATTTTAGTAACCTGCGTTGAACTGTAGTCTGGTAATATTAAATGGAAAATTACAGATGATCTAACCTGTAAATTGCGTGCCACTCTCACCAGCATGGTGAAACCTTGGTCCACCTCTTTAATCTGGATTGTGAATTCTCCCTTTGTTGAACATTTTCCTTGCTGTATATTGCTCACCCTTGAAGTACTTAATTTCCTTCTCAGTGGTCACATGGAAGTCCCTCACTGTTTACACAAATAAACCTTGCTTTACCTAATAACAGTCCCAAAAGTATGAGAGTTATGTGGCTGGAAATTCACATATGGCAAGGACAAACTCTAGTGTATTTCTTTTAAACCAAAAGATGAGTTCATCCTAGGCATGTATGTATGAGAGAAGAACAGCAGATTTGTAAGGTTTAGTACAATGTGTGATTTCAGACAATCTCACTGGGGCTCTTCAAGCGTACCATCACAGACACCAGGTTCTTAATATGGATGCTTAGCATTTTGATCCAGTTTCATATGTGTATTCACAATCAGAATTCACTTGTGAGTTAACTTAAGACCTATTGGTGATATAAATTCTTAAAAACTATAATTTATTAATGTTAAACGTACCCATGAAAAATATATTAACATATATATATATTGCTTCAGTGGAGCTCTTTGTACCTTAGTGAGCACTTGGAGCCCTTTCCAAGGGGTGAATAGTTTCTTTCTCTTCCAGGATTTTGCTAGGAATTTTTTTTTAGAATTTTTTTTCTCTTGTTTCAGAACTTTTGTTTGTTTATTTATTTTTATGGCCGGCTCAGCCTGCCCCGAGGGCAGGGCTGGTGCAGCATGTGGTGCCAGGGATGGAACTGCGGACCCTGCAGCCGCCTGCAGGCACTTTAGACCACTGAGCCACCCTGCCGGGCCCTTGCTAGGAATTTAAGAACTGCTCTTTGAAGTATGATGGCTGCTTTATGCTCCAGAAGAAGGCCCTAGAAAAGAGAACCCAGCAGCACAGAGAAGCTAGGAAGGCTTACATCAGCACAGGTATTGGACAACTAAGGAAGGCACTAAGTCTGAAGGAAGCAGAAGGCAAAGAACCTGAGCTCTTCCTAAGTAGATCCAGGCCTGTGGCTGCCAAGGCCAAGCGGGCCCATCTCATCACCCTGCAGCACACACAAGCACCTTTATGGAAAAAGCTCGAGGAAGAACCAGGGCATGAGATTGATGTGCCAAAGGAAGAGCTTACTATAGAATTACAGACCTTATTCATTGGTGGAACCAAATCCCTATAGGGAGTTACCCTGAAAACTGACGCTAGTCTTTCATTTCAGGGAACTATACTGGCATACGGATAGTCTAAGACTTTCCTAATTCGTAATTTCCCAGAAAGTTCTCTAAAGAAAGTTTTATAGGAAATAACTGAAAAGTTATCATCTGTCTCTCAAATATCTTTTTTTTTTTCCCCTCCACATCCCTGCCTCTAGCCATATAGATAGATTTGTGTTGCTTTTGTTGTGGAACTAAACTGATATGGCACTGTGTTGTTAAAACATATTAAATTTACTTCATTTGTGTTAAAAATATTTCAGTTAAGGGAGCAGAAATCTACAAGAATGCCCACTGGGAAACGAGAAAAGCAGTCCTAATGACTGTGATGGGCAGCTCACAGCAAGGCTGTAGGGTTTCTGTTTTGAGTTAAACAACTTCATAAAGCAGCAGCAACAGAGGAAACTGCTCAGTAAATGACTTGATGGAATGAGTCAAGTCTAGACCGTCCCTAAGTCTGGTACGAACGCAGGAAAATACAAGAATACTATACAAACCACAAATATACCAAGCAGTGCCCTTTGTCTGAAGCATGAATGACTACTGCTTGTTTAATCAGTCATAGTTTCAATGTCACTCTATTCCACTTATATCCTAGGTAGCAATTATGGCGTATGCTTATAGAATTTCTGATAAAACCAGAGCTAGAGTAGAATCCATTTGGTCTCTCTCCAAAATCATCTAACACAAGGCATCTTATAATAGAGATATCATGGTATCCTCCTCCTAAGAAATCCCACTGTTTCCTCCAGATTAATGATTTGCCTTATTTACCAAATAATGAGTCCAACTCTGAGCCTGACATTTGCTGTGGTCTTTCACTGGTGGATATCTATCACTATCTTATCTCAAACAATAACCATTATTTTGAAAGCAAGGGAGAGGAAAGCCATAAAATACACAGCAAGCATGATATGGTTACTCCTAATTGTCTGAAGCACAGTGTGGTACTTGGGCTATGAGATTTAGGATAGAAGCTCGTCTTGTAGGAGTGTTCTGAATATAAGTCTTTTTCTCAGTTTCTCCAAAGTGAAGCGGATGACAGAGGAGAGGGGGCATTCTCCACAACTTCAGCTTTGAGCCTCTGACTTCATGGAAGATTCTTGGTGACAATGAGTTGATTTCTGCTGATTATGTTATGGGGACCAAAAATAAGGAGGGCTCCTGGGTGAGCAGGAAGCTCCTGCACTCCAGGCTTAACGGCTGCTGCTAGGGATGTGCAGGACGTGGGAAGGTCACGGAAAAGGTTGTGCTCCTTCTCGCGTTTACCAATATCTTTTTCTCTAATGGAAATACTGCCTCATTTGGTTTGATAAATGCCTGTACTCCTCTAAAAACCTACTGAAGAATTAAGTCCTCAATGAGGCCTCGAAGATGCTTCTCACTTGATTTGACTTCCTTGTACTGAGAATCCCCGCTATTTTCACTGTTAGTAGAATTTGCTTTTCCTTTCATTACATATATTTGTCTACACTTTTTTTCTGTTGTCATCACTCCACACAATACTTAATCCATAGTGATATTTGCTCATACTGAATGAAATTAGACTGAATTGACTTAAAGATAAGCTAATTATCTCGTGAAATGAAAAAGATCACAAGGCAAAATAAAGAAAACAGCTTGGAAACTTTTCCTGTGCTAATTACTTTTCTTTACACATAGCTCGTAATGTCTGTGATGTATTTTTGGGGGGTGCTGAGATTAGATATGTGCTCTATCAATGCAGGAATACCTGGCTATAACTTCTGTGCATTTTAATTTCCTAATCAACAAAAGTGAAGGTAGCAGTTTATTTCTGACCTCCCCTTGGCATTGTTACACCATGATTGAAACCGCTAGGTCCCACTCTTGATTTTGCTGACCATAATTTGTACAAAACCCGGTTCCTAGGTACAGAAAAGCAATGCACCTATTGATAATAAAGGCTTTGCTCAAGACTTAAGGGTTACCTATAAGAAATGAGAATTTCCTAGGGTTACCAAATCTTTCAAAACAAATAGGAATATAATTTATCAAGCTTTTATTTAACTATATTTTCATACATTGATCTTAGAGATGTTTTAAATTGCCTTGAATGCAAAATGATTTTATTGCTAGGCCGAATAGGACCTATTTAGCAGAATGATGTCAGAGCTTATGCCCATACACTTAACCTATGTCACTACATAGTAATTCCCTTTCTGCATTTTAAATTTAAAAAACAGCCTAAGTTGTCAGGAACCAGCTTTCAGAATACTGTGATTTCAAGTGAACACAATAACAATAGCTCCAGCATTATGAAGACAATGTTTTCAAATAATTGAATTGTTTTTGAACTGTTTTCAAAATGAGCTACATCAGCTTACAAAATAAGCACCTCTCCATCATCAAAATTATGCTATTTTCTGGAGTTGCTTTTATGAGAGACATATAATTTTATTTTATATGACTAGATGGCTAGAACAACATTATACTTTAATGCACAGTAATCTAAAGATGCAAATGTTATTTATAACAACTGGCCAATTTTAATAACTACAATATTTTTATGGTGTGGACATCAGCATGGTGAAGAGAAGGAAAATACCATACAAACGTGGTGCCTATAGCTTTGTCTTAATTATATAGCTTCATACATATAGATAAATGTTTTCTCAAGAGTAACAAGGATACTTTGGGTCATAGTCTTTGCTTTTAGTAAGTCATTTCAATTTCATGAGAGCAAGGATAAAGATCAAAACACTGTGAAATTTTTCCATTAAAAACTGCTATAATTATATTCAAATGATTACCAAGGCTTTAAAATTACTTTCTATAAAAATCACCTCTGAGTAAAGTAAGTCATTTGTGTAAATGCTGGGTATTAGATATATTCAGTTCAAGGTTTGAAAAGTGATTATCTTCCCAAATAACAGAAAGCACATTTACTCTTTTATTTTTGATGTGAGGCCAAAATGAATGTGCTAAAACCTTAAAAATGTTTTGTACTAAAATGTTTCCAGGAAAACAAAGCATTTGTTCCTAGTGATAGTCCATTTAACCAAGACCATGTTCCTGTAGGAAAATACTGCATTGCTCCCCCTGCACCACTGGAGAGTTGGTGTTAGCAGAGGAATTGCAAGGTAGCAGAGTTATCACAGCTGTTCCAGGGCACTTGGAAGCCACAGTGTATTATTTCTTTCCTACTGCAACTGTAACAAAGTATCACCAATTTAGTGGTTTAAGGCAACATAAATTTGTTCCGTTATAGTTCTTGACATCAGAAGACAAAATATGACCCAGCAAAACAAAATCAAGGAGCCACATTCCTGGAGCCCCCAGGGAATAGTCACAAACTTGCTCTTCGCAGCTCCCAGATGCTTTCTAAATCCCTCGCCTCATGGTGCACTGCGGCAGCTTCTAGTCTGCATGTTATGTCTTTCACCCCTTTTATTTATGTTCATTGTTTTATTTATTTTAAATTTTGAAGCGTAAAAACAAGCTTAAGGAAAACAAATCAGGGCCAGCCAAAGAGTTCAGCAGATTAAAATGGCTGCAAGCAGGCGCAGGGGCCAGGGTTCAATCCCTGGGCCTGCCGTGCCAGCCCTGCTCCTAGAGTGCAGAGATGGCAGCTGGGACTGGGCATGGCGGTGCACACCTGTAACCCCAGGTTTTGGGAGACTGTAAACAGGTGGATCATTACAAATCTGATCTAGTAGTGAGACCCTGAGCATCCTGTAGCCTCTTCCCTAAAGCAAAAACAAACAAACAGACAAAAACAAACAAAAAACAAACAAAAGCAAAGACAAACAGGGTAAGATACGACAATACATGCTACAGATCCCTGTCATCTTGGCCTGCTAAATGTGTACCATTTCTAAAGTTGTATTAATTATCACTATATCTCTTTAAGTTAAATATTTTAAAAGATACTAAAAGAAAATGAGAGACAAGAATTAAAGTTTAAGAATTATTAAAAGCTTGTGATAATACTCAGTCATGTGCCCCATCTCGCATAACTATATCTACTAATCTGAGCAACAGATGTGACAATGAAAATAGATAATATATCACTCCCTGTTGGTCAGATATTTTTGTCTTGAAAGTTTCCTCCCTTTTAGAAGGGCGTTGTGATTATGTTGTGATCACGTGGATAACTAAGATAGATCAATCGTTTTGCCTACATATCTCTAATTTAGTCACACATGGTTTTTGACATGCATGGTGACTCGCTCTCTTCTTTTTGGAACCAGAGATGGAATTCAGGACCTTGCACTGGCCACACAGGCACTCATGCCCCTGAGCTATTTTTCTGGCCCCATAATGTGACTCTTATGCCTGTGAATCTGTTTTCTTCATTAAACTGTGACGCTTAGAATACAAATTTACATAAACCAGAAAACATGTCACTAATTTAATAGGAATGCCAGTGGTAATGGTAATTTTCATGCTAAGTGCATTGGGTTAAGCCAAGGAACAGCCTCACAGGTGTGAGGATCACTGGAAGGGAGGATTTGGCATGTTAAGTCCATAAACTTCTGTTAGATTTGTGGATGTAGCAAGTGATTTGTAAACTGAAATGTTCTGCATTGTGATACAAACCCTGAAATGTGGTTTTGAGACATTTTATATTAGCTCACGTTCACTGTTATCATTGTCACCTTACTCCTCTAAGTTTCTAGTTCCACGAAGGGGACTTAGTGCTGCATCATTTTTAACATTTGGAAATTCTAAAGTATGGAAGATTTGTCTCATCTGCCTATAGGTAAAACTGAGTACTGCCATGAATAAATTGAGAACATGATATTTGAATAATGCTAATATCACGTTTGCTTCCTTCCTACTTTTTCTTTGATGAGAACATTTTCCATTAAAAAGAAAAAAAGGAATCTGCATGCTTGTTTTCATTTCTTTGTCTTAGACGGGAGCAACACCCTGGTTAAATTACCATATTTAAAGTATTCACGATCTCAGGTGGTGGTGAAATATGCTTACTGGACATTAATATCTTGAGCAAATAATAAATCTGATTACATCTCCTGGGAGTCGTAAGTGACATTTGCTAAGTGGAATTTTATGGTTGCATGGAAGGCAGTGCAACTTGAGAAATATCTCTTTTCATTTGCCATTTAATATTATTAAAATTTGGGGCAACTTTCAACCAAAGAATGACTATGAACACACATAACAAAATGTATTTTCTTTTCATTGGCTGCTAAATACCACTGAAATTAGGGGAAAGATTTTAACAGAGATTAAATGTGACCATACATTTTGAAATGTAAAATCTCAAGTAATATGCTTTGAAGAGTTTAAATAGTTACAGATTTAATAGCATTTTAGGCAGAAACTTGTGCCTGCTTGCTGTGACCAGAACCCTCCCCAACCAGACCCCAGGCCCACCAGGTGTGTGTGAACTTCAGCCTGCTCATTGTGACCAGAACCTCCCCAGTCACACCCCAGGCCTGGCATGAGTGTGGGACCTTCAGCCTGCTCAGCACGCCTATGCCCTGGAACCCTCTCCATTCAGACCCAAGGCCCTGAATATGTGAGAACTTCCATACACTCACAGGAACCTTCTCTATGAGACAGGCCTCCTGTGGACCCATGCAGCAAAACTCCCTGCAGAGAGCCAGATCCATCCAGCTAAACCAGGAGCTGATCATCTTGCCACAGAGGCACAGTGGATTCACTTCCTTGGGCTGCAGTGGGAAGAAGCTGAGCACAGCAGCCACACCCAGCAAGGCATATCTGGATGAGTTCAAACTTGGTAGATCTGGGCCAGCTAAGCTGAAACACTTTGCTAGACCCAGAACTATGGGAATGTTCTCTCTCTTTTTCTCTTGATCTACAGAGGAGGCAATGGGTAACTGGGTGAACTATTCTGCCTGGAAGACACCAGGTACATTAAGAGGAGGTGATCAGACAGAATTTAGGGGAACTAACTTAACTACAAATTTTCAGTTTAATATTTGCTTAGCTATACTGACACAATGTTTGCTCTTACTGTCTAAAATATAAACCCATTAGTTACAAAAGTTTGTCAACTGCTTACTGTAGAGATAAGAAACTAGCATCTTAAGAAGCAGAGAGCAATAAAAAAAAAAAAAAAAAAAAAAAAAAAACCCAGGGCCAGTTGTAGCCTGTTACTTAGGGATTCCAGAAATCTGGGATTTAGGGAGGCAGATAACACCTTGTACTGATGGCTCTTGCTTGGGATCTTAATGGTTATCTCCTCCCCTCCTTGTAATCTTTTTATTTAACATTTGTGTGGGCATAGTATTAGACAAATAATGATGGTCAACAGAGATTATAGTATTTCTTAACTAAAGTAATTATGCTCGTTAGCACATTCATTAGCCTGTCTTTGAGTACTCAATAAAAGTAAGATGCTTCTCTGGGTTGGGGCTCACTTCAAGGGAGACAGATCTCAGTGAGCCCTCTGAGCTGAATTCATCAGGTCTTCTCATCATTTCTTTCGGTATAGAAACATAATGACATACAACAGCTAACCATCACTACTCATTATTAGTGTTCCAAACCGTAGTTTTATAAATACAAAACTATAACCACCTTAAACTTATAATCTCACTTTGATAAGAATTTCAATAGGACCTAAGGGTATAACTGCACCAAAATTCTATAGCAACAGTCAGAGGACAGAGTGCTACCCAAAATGACAAAGAGAAGGGACAAAATGCAATCTCAGACAAAAGTCCGCCAAGAACAAATGCAGGAGACACTAGCATAGAAAAACATTGGAATCACGCAGCTAAAATGTCTTTGTTAATAGTGTCTGATGTAAAGAAACAAGTGCAAAAAGGTATAAAGGAAATCAGATCAGAAATAACCTCTGAAGTAAAAACAGAAACCTCTGAATTAATAGCATTTGAACTAAAGAAACAACTGCAAAAATGTATAGAGGAAATCATATAAGAAATAGCCTGTGAAGCAAAAAAGAAAAAGAAAAAAAGAAATCTCTGAACTAATAGCATCTGAAGAGAGGTAATGACTACGGATATGTAGAGAGGAAATCAGATCAGAAATAATCTCTGAAGTAAAAAAAGAAAGGATAACTATAAAAAAGAATTAATAATTGGGTCTAAAGAAGATACTGATAAATAATTAGAGGAGATTAGAAAAAAGATCTCTTAAAAACACCTAGGGTGAAGGAAAAAATAATTCAGCATCTGCAAGATGATGCAAAGGTGAACAATAGATTAATAGACATAAATAAGAAAGGAGTCAATACAAATGATATAAAAAGAAAACGGGCAGAAGTAATGGCAGAAAACTTTCCAAATATGGGAACGTATTCTGGCATTCAGATAACTGAAGCATGTAGAGCTCCAAATAACATAAACCCAATTAAAACCACACCTAGACATATAATAGTCAAAATCCCAGAAATCTAGCACAAGAACAATATACTAAAAGCTGCCAGAGAAAAGAAACAGATCATATTTAAAGGAAAACCCATCAGAATAATGTCAGATTTCTCTTCACAAACCATGCAGTCAAGAAGAGCATGGAGCAGAGTTCTTTAAGTTCTTCATGAAAATAAATTCCAGACTAGTCTACTATATACTGCAAAACTCTTTTTCAAGTTTGATGGAGAAGTGAGATACTTCCATGACAATGAACAGCTAAAGAATTTCATGATGTCAAAGCCAACCCTACACAGACTGCTAAAACATATTCTAGAGAGGGACCAAAATGGCCAGCTCTCCATCAATGAGAATGGAAAGAACCCACTCAATAGGGCAAACAATTAAACACAGGAGAAAAAGAGGTAAACAATAGCAGGTAAATAACATGTCAATCATAATGCAATGCATCTCAATTGTAATCATAAATGTAAATGGTCACAATTCACCAATTAAAAGAAATAATCTGGCACAATGGATTAGGAAGCAAAATCTGACAATATGCAGTATATAAGAAATACACTTAACTCATAAAGAAATACATAGACGGAAAGTCAAAATATGGAAAACAATACTACATACGGCAGCACCTCAGAAAAATGCAAGGGTAATCATCCTGTTTGCAGATAGTCTCACCTTCAAACCAAGACTGCTCAAACAAAGTGAAAAAGACCACTACATACTAGTTAGGGGAAAAACTCAAGAGGAGAAGCAAAACTCACAAATATGTACGTACCCAATGTGGGAGCACCCAGCTACATAAGACAAATCTTAATGGACACGAAAATTCTAATATCTTATACGACAATCTTTTTTTTTTTTTTTTTTTTTTTTTTTTTTCCCAAAGGGACTTTTTTTGGTCTTTTTTACTATTTTGTTTTTTGGTACCGGGAATCGAACTCTGGGCCTTGCGCTTGCTAGGCAGGCGCTGCGCCACTGAGCTACATCCCCGGCCCATCTTATATGACAATCTTAACAGGAGCCCTTAACACAATGTTGTCCCAAAAAGATAGTTCAAGCTGATAAAAAATTAACAAAGAAGTAGATCTGAATCAGAAGTTGTAACAACTGGACTTAGTGGATATATACAGAGTGTTCCACCCAAACAATTCTGAATATATATTTCTTCCAGCTGCACATGGGACATTGTCTAAAGTAGACCACATACTAGTGCATAGGTCATTCTTAAGTGTATGCAAGAAAACAGAAATTATCCCATGCATAGCATTCGACCACAGTGCAATGAAACTGGAAATATATGATTAAAGAAACCATAAGGAACCCACAAATATACAGAAATTAAAAGCACCCTTTCAGCAACCAGTGGGTTACAGATGAAATTAAACAAGATTTTAAATCAATATCTACAGTTAACTGAAAATTCATTCCTAACTTATGAGAATTCATGGGATGCAATGAGAGCAGTTCTGAGAGGGAAATTTATAACTCTGAACTCACACAGTTGGAAAGCAGAATGGGAACACACAGATACCCTAATGCTGCACCCCAAATGTCTAGAAAAGGAAGAGGAAATCAAGCCAAAAGCCCAACGATGGGAGGACATTATAAAGATTAGAGCAGAATTTAACTCAATTGAGATGAAGAAAAAAGGATGGCTCTTCGAAAGATTAAATACAATTGATAAGACCCTGGCTAACCTCATCAAGAAGAGGAAATAGAGGCTGGGGAGATAGCTGTGTGGCACAAGTGCCTGCCTGGAAAGTGCAAGGCCATGAGTTCAAACCCCGGTCCCGCAAAAACAAAAAACAAAAAACAAAAAACAAAAAACAACAACAACAACAAAAAAAAACAAAAAAAAAAAAACGTCGAATTCAAGCAATAAGTAATGAAAAGGGAGAAATTAGCACATACCCAATGGAGATTCAGAAGGTCATTAATAGCTATTTTGAGAACCTTTACTCTCACAGAACTGAAGATGCAGAAGAAATGGACAGATTCCTAGAAAATTATAACTTACCAAAACTGAATGAAGAAGATATAAGAGCTCTCAATAATCCAGTAACAGCCAACGGAATACATAAAAGTGAAGGACAAAGAAAAGTTTAGGTCCTGATGGATTCACTGGTGAGTTCTATAAGAAATTTACGGAAGATATAATCCCAATACTCCACAAGCTCTTCAATGAAATTGGAAAGGAAACAATCTTCCCAAAATCATTCCTGGTCACAAGTATTGTACTGATACCAAAACCAGAGAAAGATGCAAGTAAAAAAGGTAACTACATGCCAACCTCCCTCACGAACTTAGATGCAAAAATCTGCAGTAAAATCTGATCAAATAGAATATAGCAAATCATCAAGAATAGTATACAGCATGACCAGGTATCATTCTTCCCAGAAATGGGAGGATGGTTCATCAGATGCAAATGTATAAAAATAAGAGAGTACATCAATAGAACCAAATTAAAAAAACAAAAGATCATCTTAATTGAGGTAGAAAAGGCTTTTAACAAAGCTCAACAGAAAACTGGAATAGATGACCTCTACCTCACTCTGATAAAAGCCATCTATGACAATCTAATGGCTAATACAATTCTAATTGGGGAAAAACTGAAGTCTTTTACTCTCAGATCTGCTACAAGACAGGATGTCCTCTGTCTCCAGTCCTATTCATTATAGTCCTGGAATCATTAACTAGAACCATTACATAAAAGAGAAATAAAAGGAATAAGAACAGGTAAAGAAGACGTTAAACTATCTTTATTTGTGGATGATGTGATATTCTACTTGGAAGACCCAAAAAACTCCACCAAGTAGCTCCTAGAATTAATACACAAAATTAGTAGCATAGCAGCATACAAAGTCTGTTGACTGTTCCCAAAAGTGAATAGCATTCCTTTACACAGATAACAAACACACTGAGAGGGCAATTGGAGAAACAATACCTTTTATAGTAACACAGTGGAAAACGAAACACTTGGGAATTAATCTAACTAAAGAAGTAAAAGATCTATTCAATGAAAATTATAGCACTCTGAAATAAGAGATAATAGAGGATTTCAGAAAGTGGAAAGATATTCCATCTCCTGGATATGAAGAACCAAAATTGTTATACAGATTTAATGCAGTCCCTATAATAATACCACCAACATACCTCACAGACCTAGAAAAATCATTCCTAAAATTTATTTGGAACCGGAAAACGCAATCCTTGGCAATAAAGACAAGGCAGGAGGCAGTATAATCGCTGACTTGAAATTATATTACAAAGCTACTGTGATAAAAACAGGATGGTACTGGCAAAAAAGATAGACCCGAGAATCAATGGAATAGATTAGAAGACATAGAAGCAACTACAAACACATTCAGCCACTTTATCTTTGACAAAGGGGTGAAACATGTTTACTGGAAGAAAGACAGCCTCTTTAACAAAAGGTGCTAGAAAGACTGGCTCACTACATGCTGAAAACTAAAAGCTGACCTAGGTCTATCTCCATGCAGTAATCTAAAATCAAAATCGATTAAAGATCTAAACATTAAAACCGAGACACTAAGTCTCCTGGAAGAGAAAGTAGGAGTAAGTCGTGAAGACATTGGGGTAGGCAAACAGTTCATGAACACAAATCAAACTCCACAGGTAATACTTGAAAGAATTAACAACGGGGACATCCTCTTGTTTAGAAGTTTTTGCACATCAAAAGAAATTACCAACAGAGTGAAAAGACAACCCACAAATTTGGAAAAAACCTTAACCAATGAGTACTCAGGCAAAGGTCTTCTATTTGGAATTTATAAAGGATTAAAAAATTAGGGTCTCAAAATTTAAAGCCCCCATCCAAATGGGCATCCACGATGAACACACACTTTTCAAAGGAAGAAATGCTAGAAGCATATAAATAGATGAAAAAAAAAATGCTCCCTATCATTAGCTATTATTGTAATGCAAATTAAAACAACACTGAGATACCACCTCACCCCAGAAAGCATGGCTATCATAAAGAAATCAACAAACAACAAACACTGGAGAGGCCATTGGGAAAAAGGAACACTACTCCACTGCTAGTCAGAATACAGACTGTTGCAACCACTGTGGAAATCAGTGTGGAGACTCTTTTAAAAACTAGGACTGGAAATCCCATTCAACCCAGCCACCGCCCCACTGGAAATTTTCCCAGAAGAACTGAAAATATCCTATCATAGTGATATTTATGCACCCATGTTTATATCAGCACAATTTGTGATAGCCAAATCTTGGAAACAACCCAACGCCTGTCACCTGAAGAATGGATGAAAAAGATGTTGTGTTTTTATACAATGGAGTATTACTCAGCTATAAAGAATAATAACTTGAAGCTTTCATATATGAATGGATGCAACTTGAAGATATACTCAGAAGTGACATAAGCCAGACCCACATGTGTAAATATCATATAGTCTCCATAGTGTAAAACTCAAAAGAAGAAATAAAAATGAAAGGTATAACACAGTTAAATGGAAAGTGACAACTTACGGATTAAACAATGAAGGGGGATCAAGGAGAAAAGTTATAAAGCATGACAGGGGCAAAACCATACATTTATATACATTTATATACACAAGACTGTTAAGGCAATGGTCCTAAGTATCTCCATCAGGTTTTTCAAACTAGCAGTTAATTGATGGAATTTTTACCCTGACTAAATCTATATGCTGATATATTTCATGTAAGCAACTTTACTGAGGATAGCAATGTGTAATGCTAAAACCATGTTTGGAATACCTATCATTTGGTTTTCTACATGCTTATTGCTTCTAAAGTCATATCCATTACTGTTATACTCTCAAGTGAATTTTTGTTTAAAAAATTAAAAGGTAATAAAGGAGAACAAAAGCAAGAAAAAACAATGGCATAGAATTGCCCTGCTACAATGTTGTATATAGTCAGGTTTCTAAATTTCTGTGTAAAAATATGGAATTGTTTTTTTCACATTCTATAGGGATTTATTAGAATATCAACAACTGATTGAAAGTACCAGTTTCATGTTATGTGTAAGGCATTTGATATTCAGAAAGATAGTGATGTTAAGCTCAAGTGCCTATGTTATAGGGTAATATCATTAAGCTTCTTTTCTGGAGAGTTAACAACTTATGTTTGCAGACCAAAAAATTAGAGAGAGAGAGAAAAAAGGGGCAACAAGGACAGCCAATATTTTGGCCCTAGCCCTTCAAGATCAGTGAGGATTCAGGACATAAGAGAACCTGTACTGTAACATCCTATAACTCAGTAGTGTCTCAAATTTTCTGTTCAAGGAGATTATGGGGCTACAGAGGAAAGGGATCAATGATGTATAGTGTGCCTGAGGAGAATCACCTAGAGAAAAAACATTCCCTCAGGCTTTCACAGAGAACAAAGTGATCAAGCAATGGCCCTGAGTCACCCAGATGATATAACAAAAAGTTGTATGAATTTCTGTACATTGTTTCAAGGTAAATCCTGAGGGGATTTGACTGACCTTGTTGATACAATAGTTACATTTTTTGTTATATAGGTCTTGCTTTATCTTGCTCTTAACAATCCAGCAGAAAAGTCTAATCCTGAGGTATAAAAGTAAAGCCATACTAATAAACTGAGCTGTAAAAGGCTCAAGACAACAGCTTCTAACATTGCGAGTTATGCTCATAACTCACTACCATTATGGACTATTGGACTATATATACAACTACTTACTCTTAGTTCATTAAGAAGAAAGATTTGTACTAACAGTGTTTAGGAAAAATATCATGTCTGCATCCTGTACTCTGAGCAATTATTATGAAGATAACAATATGCAATGTATTAATTATTATAACTGCCCCATTAACCTGTTTTGAAACTGTCTAATTGTTATTTCTTTCTCATTAAAATTAATGAATTAAAAATAGCATTTTTAGAACTATTTGCTATATTCAGAGTTTGTTTGCCAAATATTTATTAGTATTTGAATTTCAGAAGTTAACACTTAAATGAATAGTAAGTGCTAAAACCTATGAAGCATTCACTATATGCAATCACTGTATATGCATCTTCCTTACATATCATCTCATTTATCCTCACACCAATTCTATGGGCTAAGAGCTACTAATAGTATTTCCTTTTTCAGGTGTGAAACACAAGACATAAAAAACCAACCTGACCAAGATCTCAGTGAATAAATAGCTAAACACATATTCAAATCTAGGCATTATAATTCCAAAGGCTAATCTCATTAATTGTACCCTATGGTCTCTCAAGCAGGAATTGAATAAGCTGAGTAATTAGGATGACAATATATCTTTTTTTAATTTTTATTTTATTTTATTTTACTTTTCTTGTTTCACAGCTTTTGTTTGTTTATTTATTTATTTTTATGGCCAGCTCAGCCTGCCCTCAGGGCAGGGCTGGCGCAGCATGTGGTGCCGGGGATAGAACCGCAGTCCCTGCAGCCGCCCAAGCTTTCCTAAGCAGGTGCTTTAGACCACTGAGCTATCCTGCCGGGTCCCTACAATATATCTTTTGTAGCTGGACTTAGCTGGACTTTTGCATTTCCCAAGTTTGCTCCTTGCAACTTTCTTCACAACCCTTTCTTGATCCACTGATTTCTTGTAGGTCTCCAAATCTATTTGGTCTCCTACACATCCCTTTGTCCTTTTTTATTCTTTTATGCATTTTACGTTCTATCTAGTAGCATGGATAATTTTGTTTTGAACTTCTGTCTTCCACAGTGCAAATCACTTGGACTGGATATCATATTGCTTTGTACTTATTTAGTTTTCACATTTGTTAGTATAACTCTTTGTATATAATGATACCATTCTGTGGCTGCTGTTGAATCTACATATCGGTTTTTAAAATTTGAGACTCAGCCAGATGTCAAAATCCTTTAAATTCTGAAATGTGATTTATTTTTCAATGTTAATCTCAATATATTAAAAAATATATTTCAAGGCCCTGGAATTTCTCACTGGGAAGCAAATAAATTCCTCATTTCACACTTTGTCACATTTCTTACTAATAAATACAACGTTTAAAATTGAAATCTTATTTCTTAAATTGAAAATTCTCTTTGAACCACTTAATTATCTTACATAAATTGCTTCATCTTTTCTAAGTAAATTTTTATAGATCACTATATCGTTTAGACAATGTTGTGGGCTTGACTCCTTTGTATTTTGCCTACTCAAATATTTTTGTTTCTGAGTTTTTAGTCACAGATATAAACTAAGGTGTGACACAAAGTTCTATTACCTTTTCTACAATTTCCTACTAGAACAGTCACTTCTAAGTTTCTTCACATATATTTGGGACCTCCTACCCCTTGAAACAAATGTTACTCAGTTGGAGGGACACAGGACTGAGAATCAAAAGAGACAGTAATAGTCCAAGTTCGAAGGATTTGCTTTCAAATTTTTATGTGCTTTCTTGATTTTTCCTGTCTTATTTTAAGTTGTCCCATTGAAGGTTTTGCTCTTTAACTCTCTTGTAAGAACTTTCTTTTACCTGCAGTCTCCCATGAGTTATACAACACTGTATAAACAGCAATCCTCTGGACTCACAATTTTTTACTATATATTACAGATGAGGGAACAAAAAGCCAGAGAAGCAAGTCCCCAAAACCATACACCCAAGGAATGTCAGAGCAAGATTCTGAATTCAGGTCTGATTCCAGGTAGTTATCTCTAACTTCTCATGAGATGTAAATCAGACAAGTTATCTTAGCGCTGATCCACTCCACCACTGGCCTCACTATGGTGATGAACTCTGCCTATGAGTAAATCCATCTTCTCCCTGTGCATCGGTCCTTTCACCTTCTCTGCACCACCAGTCTCCTCCTTGCTGCAAATGTCTTAGAGCTTTTCTTCCTTCTCTTCATTCATCCACATCCATATTGCCCTATCTCTCTGACCAAAATTGCCCATCATTCTCCATCTTTTCTAGAATTTCATCGTTTTAGTTGTTTGTTTCATTTCCCTTGATAGTTGACTACAAATATCTCCATTATCTCCTAACACATCTTTGAGTTACCTACTGGCAAGAATTACCTCAGATATATCTTTGTATCTTCTCCACCTATTATTTCGAAACTGGACATGAAGTAGAAGTTTTATACCTACTGACTAAATTTATGATCTGAAAACCACCGAAAAAGTTGGAAAAATGATGCAATATAAATTATCATTATTTGCAAACTTCAGTCTGTCTTTAGCCAATGAGATTTTTAGATAGTTCTTTGTTAGTTTCAGTTAATTTCCCAAAGCAAGCAATTCTTATATTTACTTCATATAAATCTTTACTAAAAGTTGTGCATGTCCATAATTTTTCAGAGTAAGGTTCTTTCAGTAGCAATTGAATCACAAATATGACGCATTAAATATCTATGATATGCTAGAAATTATTCTAACAAAAACCCTGGAGTCTCAAAAACATGAACATTATTTCAGTATTTTACATACCTCACCTCTAAGTCCTAAATAATTTGTGAGAATAGCTACTGCTCGTAGATATGGAGAACCAATGAGATGTTCCTCCTCTCAATCTATGCAGTGAAGAGGAAAACTACTATTGGAATGTAGCATATTCTGACTGCAGATCTTGGGGTCTCTTTTCTATTCTTAATATTATGCAATGTGTAAAATCAATATTAGACAGTGGAACATAATATGCACTTTCCCCTTCGGGTAGTAGAGAAGATAGCAACACTTGAGTTTGAATATCTTGTTTAGTTTCCTGTGTTTTCTATATCTTTCCCATAAATTTTTGATAATTTTTTTAAACTGAGGGAAATGTTCTATGTAGAGGATAATATGTAAAGTAGAAGTTTTTAAAGGAAGTAGTATTTTTCATTCCAATAATACAGAACTACAAAGATTATTTAATCCTAAGAGACATTTTTCTACCACTGTAGAGAAAGCATTGTATTTTCTTATATCAGATGTTAATGTCAAAATCCCTACAATGGATGATCAAGAGGGTTTTTAAAATGCTGTATGTTTACATATAAATTTATACATTTTGGACATTTGGAATGACCTAAATAAAATAATTGGTTAAGTCATAAAAGGGAGCTTATTTCAACACATAAAAATTGACAAATAAGCTATACTCTCAGTAAAAGTGCCCAGAGTCAACAAACTGCAAATAGATTTAAGTATTTTTAGAAGCTTGCTATAAAATAACTCATTCTAAATCTTATTTATGAACCAGATCACTGATTAAATTAATAAACCAGTAAGCTGTAGACTGTGGAAAAGAAAGAACATACAGTATAACCTTGGAGACTCGAATCTGTGCATGAGATAAGATTGTAAGAAGGAAAATGTTAGTCACTGATAAGGAACATCGAAAGGCAGTGAGAGAAGACAGTGTCCTATGGCATCAGAGGCACTTTGCTTCTACAGTATTAGTCCCAAGCACTTAGCTATAATTACCTTTAAAATGGAGAAAATCAATTATGAGAAATGCTAAAATCTGAGGGACTCATCATAAGTGCATCTTACCTTGTAGGTATGACCCTCAGTTAAATGAACAAACCTACCCTGTAATATTTACTTTTCCAAATCATCAGGAAAAGGCTAACCTGCTCAGGTAATTGGCTTCTATTGTTAGGTCAGGGTAATATTAGTCATCTCACCAATTCCAAATCGTTAACATTATTTAATGTTTGATTGATTTATTTATTTACTTACTCCGTACAGGGTCTCACTATGCAGCTTGGACTCCTAGGGATCCTCCTATCTCATCCTCCCTAAGGCTGGTATTATAGGTGTATACCACCATGCCCAGACTTGGTGGCTGGCACAGTGTGGGGCTGGCATATGTGGTACAGGGAACTGAACTG
Source organism: Myocastor coypus (assembly GCA_004027025.1). Taxonomy (NCBI): domain Eukaryota; kingdom Metazoa; phylum Chordata; class Mammalia; order Rodentia; family Myocastoridae; genus Myocastor; species Myocastor coypus. Next base: position 50,481 of record PVJA010006192.1, read on the forward strand.
AGGTCCTTGATTTGGCAAGCAGGTGTCTAGTCTGCTGAGCTATCTCCACAGCCCAAAGTCAACAACTTTAAGTTCAGGTTTATTCATAGTGTTTTGGCCAGAGATCTGGCTAGGAATATGATTCCAAATCTTGGAGCAAACACTTAAAATTAAACTTTGGAAGAGAACAGCATGAGAACCAGATCAGATCTTTCCAGCAGTGATCCTATCAAAGCAGATCTTACTCAAAGCTTTACGTTAATGCTTTGGCACAAATTAAATAAATGTGAGGTTTGAATATTCTCATCGTGTTCACAACCTGGAAAATGTTCTGATTAAACATTGTATTTTTATATTCTTTGCTTTGTGAAGAATAAGCAGAAAGTATATGACTTATGATCTTAAGTAAGACTATGATCTTTCATCAGAACTGTGTGGGAAAAGGAAGCAGTGGAAGAAGGATGCTATGTAGCTTGGCCTTTGGAGGAAAAACAAAATTAAGCAGCACACCTTGCCTGTCTTTCTTCTTCCTTTTTTTTTTTTTTTTTTTTTTTGTTTGTTTGTTTGTTTGTTTGGATGAATTGGAAATATTCTTCATACGGCGATCTCTATGCAGTATAAATTTCAACAGCCATTGATTTAAACTTTCTTAATAAAGTATACTATCTGAAAGAAGACATTTCAGTCTTTGTGAAGGATTAAGAGTGGAGAAGTACCAGGGGAGAGAGAGGAGGTGGGGCGAGGAGACAGGAGAGGCGTGTGACTCACCAGCCAGTGCACACCTCTCTCGCTAGGAATCGGGACTGGGTAGGAGGCCTTCCTGCTGGAACTCCCTGAAGATGACATGTACCCTGTGAGATACTCTGTTCCTTCATGAGAGCTATGTTAACAATTTAAGCTCTGTTAGTATTTTTGAAAGTATGTGCAGGATGCTTGCAAGGGCTTTTCAATAAGAAGAACTGATCTCATTTTCTCCGGTTCCTCAAAGGATTTCAAGGTATAACTGCAGAGAAAAGCTGATGCTGGAGATCCATTCCAGGGGCGGGGCTGGCAAAAGACCCGGAGAGAACACGGATCACCCAGGAGAGCCACGTGATCATGCTCTTTCAGCCCAAGAGCAAGAAGTGCCCCAGGTGATCCAGATGAATGGCCCATAGAACACAGGCCCGAGAGGCCAGCTGGCTGTTCAGCACAGGGTTTTCGTGCTCTTCTACCCTACTAAGAGACGGGGCTCTACCTAACCTCAGCTTTCTGCATTTTTGCTCTTGCCTTCATTTCTTCATGGTCCCTTGGGAGTTTCTCGAGAGCTGTAGAGGACACGACACAAAACAATTTATATTCTCAGGCTGCCAACAGAGTAGGGACCCTTTATTCCAATGCGACTTTACTAGTATAATTTTTGAGTTCCCATTTTAGTGTATATTCCATGCTATTCAAAAATCATCAATAAATTATATTATTAATGTATTATAATTATTTTGGGGGGAGATATCAGGAATTGAATTCAGGACTTCACACTTTCAAGACAGGGATTTTGCCACTAAGCAAAATCACTGGTTCTGAATTGTAAGTACAATGTTCAAAAACAAGCGATGAAAACCACAGTAGGCCTAATTTTTATGAAATCACATGGTCACAAAATTCTATCTAACACAAGTTTGAAATAGGTGAACAACTTGAACTAAATCTCCATTATGTTAGAAATGGAAAATAGAATAAAATTTGTGCAGAAACCTGCTTGAAAAATAAATTTGAAAAATGTTACATATGCAGTACTTTTCTTTTTTTTTTTTTTTTTTTTTTTTTTTTTTTTTTTTTTTTTTTTTTTTTTTTTTTTTTTTTTTTTTTTTTTTTGTCTTTTTGAGTTAAAGTCTCACTGTACCATTCAGGTTGGCCTTGAACTCACTTTGTAGCCCAGGCTGGCCTTGAGCTTGCCATGATCTTCCTGCCTTGGTCTCCCAAGTGCTATGATTGCAGGTGCGTGCCACACCACCCTGAAAAATATTATTTCCTCATGCCATTTTCACTTGGCTTGGAGGGCTCTTCCTTGCCCTTTTACCTTCTAGGACTTAGATTAATTCTTAGTGTGATTAGTTCTCAGTAGATGAAACTAAAACTTAACTGGGCCTCATTTCTTTTGGGGATGATCCCTTTCCTTACCTTTTTAAATAATTTATTTAGTACAGAGTCTACGGGGTCTACAGGTCTCACTACACAGATCAGACTCATAGTGATCCTCCTGTTTTGAGTCTCGCAAGTGCTTGGATTATAGGTGCAGGCCACCAGGCCCAGTCTCAGTCACCGTCTCTACGTGCACTGATGACAGGGATCGAACTCTGGTCACTGGTCTCTGCATAAGCAGGTGCTTTAGTCCACTAAGCTATTTGGCCAGTCCCCTTTTTCTTATCTTCACCAGTTTACACAAGTGGCTTGTATTCTTTAACTTGCCCTTTTCTGCATTTTCAATGTCAGCATCCCAAGGCTGAGCTCCTACCTAGGAGAGCTTTATCACATTTATAAGGTCATTTCTGCCTTGTGTGGTAATGTCCACAAGTTTCAGGAAGGAGGTCATAGAATTTGGTGAGATATTAGCCTATCCACCCAATGAAAATTATATATTATGAATTTTGCCTTCCATGTGCTATCGTTTGACAATATTTCCAGTCCTTAGAAGTGTTAAATATTTTTTTAAAAGCATAGCTTTTATTCAAGTGTGTTCTTTTCTTTAGCTATAGTGACTAAGGACAGACATTACTCTATTGTTCAGTATTCAACTGACACCTGAATCATATTTGAGCTTCTGTATAAATAGATCTTTCATATCAAAGGCTCATTAGCCTAGTTTTAAAAGATATTTAATATGCTCAGTAATAATTACATAGCCTTAAAAAAATCTTTTCCTGCAAAAACAGTGGCATCTACTCACATTTAAAATTTAGATGCACACTAGAAAACCCAAGTCTAGTAGAACATATACTACTGCTGCTTATACCATCATTAAATTTGTGTTGCGTGTTACAGATTCTGAAATAGGAAACAACAGAAATTAAATTTTATGAGGATGGAAAATAAGCAAAGAGGGAATTATTTAGGATTGTAGAAGCTGGGTCAAGGTATCTCGGGGCTTCCAATGAGATGCGAGGAAATGCAGAGGCTAAAGGCTAAAGGGACACAGTGCATTCTCACACACTCCTCTAAAGTCCTCTTTTTATTCATGATTGTTCTACCCAGAGAAATATAGAAGATCATTTGCAGTTTAAAGCTCTTAATTTTAATATAACCCTGCAATCAGAAGCAAGAATTTTACCTGCTTTCCACTACACAGATCTGTTGACTAAATGGATGACCTGACAAATCAGTTAACAAATAACCTGCAATAATATCCACCAGCTGCAAATGTTAGATCTTAGATGGTCTTCAGGCATTTCTCTAGCTTTCATTTAATCAAGAATATTCTAGGCAGCTGGGCATGTGGCTCACGCCTGTAATCCCAGCACTCGGGAGGCTGAGGCAGGAGGATTGGTGCGAGTTCGAGACCAGCCTGAGCTACAAAAGTGAGCTCAAGGCCAGCCTCATCTGCATAGCGAGACCCTGTCTCAAAAAGACAAAAAAAAAAAAAGAATATTCTAGATCCAGCCTCCTTTATTTGAAAGGCTACTTCAGCTTGACTTCCTTTTGGGATGACACTGTCTATTCTCATTGGTGTTTCATGATACTCCCGTGCTTTGTGATAATATGAAATTATAACCAGGTAGACATCTTCAGATATGGCATTAATTTGGCTGAAATCTTACTTGCTTTTCAATTTTCTTCATGTTGAGTGTGGATTATTGAGTTGTCATAGAAACCAAATATCTCAAGCTTCTTTGCTAACAGAAATTTCTAAGAATGTTTTAAATTTTCTGTTTCTGAGTAAAGGTTGAGTCAAATATACATTATCTTTTCCTGAACATATGTACAGATTTTTAAATAATTAAAGCATTTTATAAATTATGACTAAAGGAAGAGAAACAAAAATTCTATTTTGATTTTGATTAAATGTTCTTTTTCAGCATTTGGTTGAAATCAGATATTAATATGGTAGTTACATAGCATATAATCATTAAATATTTTCAAAGTATAAGTAATAGATACTAAAGAATTCATATTTTATCCTCGTACTCCCTATGACTCATTAAGTTCCAAATTAAATATCTCCCAAAAGGATATTCACCAACAAAGAAATAACTTAATTACGTTGATTATCAGTCTTCTTAGATAGATATACTTTCTTAAATTACATGTGCCAATTTTGTCTGTACAGCCTCTTTTGCTTTGGCAATGTCCTATAGCTAAGTAAAAGATGCTATTCAGATGTGACATCTGTCGCAGCCGAACTTACTTGAGAAGTCATCTGAAGTGAAGAAAATTTAAACACTGTGTTCAGTTTCATCTTGTTCTTAGTATGCGAGCCCATAGACATTAGAGTCATTCTTAAGCATGAGAGACTTGAAACTTCTAGTATTGTCCCTGGAGTATACAGTACTCAAAGAAAACATAAGAGGAGAGCAGGGCTTCACGCTAAGTCAAACCCAGAGTGGTATTTGTCCTTCTAACCAAAGTGTCTGAGATCTTCCTGTTTGTATTCAAGTGCCTGGAAGACTAAGCCACAGTTTTGCCAGCTGTCACGACTCTTCCCAAATGCCATTTATTCTTACAAATAAGCCAGAAGTCCCCTTGGTTCTTGTTAAAATTTGTTTCAATCGTAATCATAGGACAGAATATATTTTAGACAAATAAGTTCCCTAAGTACATTAAAATTAAATACATGTGAACAAGAAATAGATCGGTTCCAACTTTTTAACAACCCGGTCTTCTTCGGAAATTTCTAGATTTCCCTTCGAATATTTGAATAATAGTAAAGATGTATCATGACAAAATATCTTGAGTAGACAGGATCCCTGATTAATGTAAAAATCTTTCCAAATCACATACTGTTTTTATTTTATTTAATTTTATTTATTTATTTATTTATTTATTTATTTTTGTCTTTTTGAGACAGGGTCTCACTGTACAGTTCAGGCTGGCCTTGAGCTCAGTTTTGTAGCCCAGGCTGGTCTCGAACTCTCACCAGTCCTCCTGCCTCAGCCTCCTGAGTGCTGGGATTACAGGGGTGCGCCACCACACCCGGCTACATGCTGTTTTTAATTAGTAAGGCTCCTTAATAACATTTCCTCATTTTGTGCATCATGACAGTGGAGAGCAGAGGTATTAGCTGATTTGCTTAAGATTACATAGATTTTTTTACATAACAAATTAGAATTTTGCAGGATCCCAAAGCACACACCATGTCAGGCTACTGCCCTGTACACTAAGAAAGTTATTGCCATAAAAGGTGATAACTGTGATTCTTCCAGTAATCCATCACTGTATTCAAATCTAAAACTATCATACATAGGAAAAGATGATATCAAAAGGTTCCATAAACCCATATAAATAATTTAAACCTTATTCTGAAGCATGATCTTTCTCCTCTTCAGAAAATTTTTAAAACTGGTTTGAATACACACATTTGTCAGATAAATAAAAGTGTCTGTCACCGGCACATATTTGGATAAACAGTAATGAATACTTCATTGCTTTCATTATCATTATTTTTTATCAAATTTTGGCTTTTTTACAATTGCTATGCATCTGATAGGTTCCTATTCATCACCCTAATATAGTAAATAAAAATTTTTTGTGATCATAATGGAAGCTATACTTAATTCTGATGTGTCACTTGATCCATGTACACTCTAGTTTCAGATAATTCCCCTTTCTTGTTTCAGAATTGTTCTTACCTATTAGTGGGAGAGCTCTTCATTTAAGTGTTTATGTGCGATTCATTACTTAGCAGATATTTCTCATGATCCAGTGAAATTCATATTGTTGCCTAGATCATTTGGAAGAATGCAAATAAACATACGCTATGGTCCCTATGCAGCTTAGGAAAAACATCAACTCTAAAATAATTTTCTCATTATTTTAAATAAATAAATCACTAAATTTTTGATTTTTTTTTTTTTGTCTTTTTGAGATAGGATCTCACTATGCAGTTCAGACTGGCCTTGAGCTCCGTTTTTGTAGCCCAGGTTGGTCTCCAATATGCACCAATCCTCCTGCCTCAGACTCCCAAGTTCTGGGATTACAGGCAGTCTTTCAATTTTTAAATCACTTTCTTTTAAACAAATGTTAAGTGAGTAACTTCATTTATAAGCAATTGGAGGAGGTAGATCATTATTAAAATACTTATGATTCATGCATTTTTGATAAGTAGCGCCCACATACAGTGTTATCTGGGTAGCATGGAGTCACAGATAATAAACAACCAAGTTTTTCATGAAAGACAGAGAGGGAATGTTAAGATGGGCAACCAATATCCCAGGAAAAGGTGTGTGTGTGTGTGTGTGTGTGTGTGTGTGTGTGTGTGTGTGTTTAAAGGATTTAGTGAGTTAAGCCTTTCAATATGAAATACAGGTGGAATTACCTGATAAGCTCATGAAATTATGTATGAGACCAAAGCTTTAACCTTGATTTGAGGATTTGAAGATAAAGACACAGAATATTATTGAATTAATGCACCTTGGCATTCGATTTGGTTTCCATGGTGGATACAGAAGAACCAAGGATATTTATCTTTTTTTTTTTTTTTTTTTTTGGTCTTTTTGAGACAGGGTCTTGCTATGCAGTTGAGTGAGGCTGGGCTTGAGCTAACTTTTGTAGCCCAGGCTGGTCTCAAATTCACATCAATCCTCCTGCCTCAGCCTCCCAAGTGCTAGGATTACAGGCGTGTGCCACCATGCCCAGCTAGTTCTATCATTTTGAAAAGTTTAATTATTAGAGCTTTAAAGACCATTTTTCCACTATGCTACAGTTGTGACTGTATTCTCTTCTTGATTTCAAAGCTTATTAAACAAAGCTAAGAACTTAAGGGTCAAGATCTGGTGTCGCAATGTGAAATTGCTGTAGTGCCTTGCTAGTAGAAGAATTTATCTTCTGCAAAACAGTAGCATCAAGAGGAAATGGAAAAAGTGATTATGCTGTGTGTTTGCTTTCTGAGATGATAACCTGGGGAGCTAAAAGCATGAACATTAAATCAAAGCCTTGTTTCAAATCCTATTTTCACAACATGCTTTTTGCAGGACTTTAAGTAAATTGTTTAATTCTCTCTTTGCCTTAGTTTCTCACTTGTGAAATGTGGATATTTTTGACCTCAAATTTGCTATGAATAGTAAAGTGAATTTGTATAATATGTAAGTAGTGAATGCTATAACTACTTTTAAGGTTAGCATAATTATTGTCTAATGGCAAATTTTCCCATTTAGGACTGTAAAAGTATCAAAATGATAGTAAGGCACCGTTATGATAATCAATCTATGTTGTCATAATTTGATGACTCCACATTAATAAGAAAATCAAGAACTCTAAATAATGACAACAATATAAATTTCAGGAAAAATGTACAAATTATTGGAGAAGTAAAGGTTAAATTTATAAAATCTTTACATTTGGAAGATTAGCAATTAGTTCATACTAAGGAGAATTATAAGCACGGAAAAGGTTTTTTAAAAAGCCATCAAAGCCTGTTCAACACATTTGTGAAGAAGTGTTATTTTCCTTTTATTTATCTTATGAAGCATTTCCTCTCAATTCATGATTGTAACCAATATAAAACACACACACACACACTTATTCTCACATGAATTTTGAGGTGAATTAGCATAAAGTAAATTATATCAAAACAGACCCCCAAGGCTCAGTGGCTCTGCAGACCCTTCCTTAAAATAGAGGAAAAAAAATAATAATAAGTGAACTAGTAAAAATGAAAATTTCTCAACAGATTATGAAAAAGAAAAAGATTACTGAAGTTTATGATAGAAAAAGAAAAACTAGCTCTTGTATTAGTTATGTTACTCTTATCCATGACATGAACTCTATCATAGTATCATACTGTATTTTTTTGTTTTATTTTCTTGGGTGTTACAATCACCTATTGAATACCATCATATGTAAATATTTAACTAAGCACTGTGCAGCCAGACATAAGGCATACCTTTTGCACATCTCTGAACCTTAAAGACTGGTGGGAAAGAAAGACAGTGAAAAAGCAGCCACGGTAAGCTGTAACAAGGGAGATGACTGCGTTTTCTGTATGCAAGAACAGAAGCTGAAGCGAGAGGACATTTTCAAAGGAAGAGAGTTTGTTAAGAGCTAAAATGCACTTATTCCCCTTTACTGTTAAAGTAGAGTTGATTCCGAAAGACTCTGCATTATGTTCTATTATATAATTAGATTCTGATTATACCAAGGCAAACTTTATTTGGAGAGTTTGCAACGTATTTGGGAAAGATTTCCGGATACCTCAAAGTATCCTCTTCAGAATTCCTTTGTGTCCAGGTCAATGTTATAGGTAAATGGTCCATGCTTCAGATTATCACAGGTGAAACACAAACTAAGTCAAAGTGATGTCATTTACTCAAAAGTTTTACATGCATGATAAGCACTAAGAAAATTTTTTTGAAATTGCTATTAAAATAATATCCTAAGAAGAGATAAAGAATACAACCAGAGCCATTGACATTGTAGTGACATTTGCTTTATAGATGCTCAAGAAAGTTGCATAACAATAAGCGCACAATAGTATTCTACACTAAATATAAATATTGATTTATACATATATATATATACATACAATATCAATAGGATTTTTACTTATACATATATTAATGAATTATTGAGAAACAAGCCTTTTCTCTATATTAACACTTCAAGGTTAGCACAGATTCCAATACTATTGTAAACACCTAGAACCTTGTTTATGTAATTTTTCTAGTTTTTGCATCTTAAATTGAGAAGTGTGTGTAGGTGTGGGTTCATTCCTATGTGCACGTGAATATCAGGTAGAGGCTTGGGAAAGGGTGAGGCTGGCCACAACACCATGTGAGTAAATATATGAGGATTCTGTGAGCCAGAGTAAAGAATTTTAATTTCTGAGTATATGGGGCTGGAAGATTTTAGGCGGAGGAGTGACATGAATTGATCTAGATATTTTTAAAAAGCCTCCATAACTGCTGTGTATTGTAGATCTTTGAGGACAAAAGTAGAGGTGAACTGACTAGTTAGAGGGTCCTTACGCAGCTCTTACTGAGGTGTGGTGGAGACTCCTTGGGCTTGAGCATCTGCGCTGAGACAAAACACAGTTGGTTCATCTGCGTGTTCCCTGAAAACGCGGCTGGAAATTTTGAGGCAACCAGCGGCAAAGTAAATCAATATCTCTTTCTGCTGGCATACTTTAAGTTTGTATTTTAATTAAGCAACAATTTTCTTATTAAATTTTAGCGAGTTATTAAGCACCAGGAGATGTAAGCTAAGTGGATTTTGATTCATTCCAGCAAACATTGCCTTAAATAATTAAAGTGACTTCGCAGGCATTTAAAAATAAACTGATCTTTATCATCTACCACGATGGCCCATTAGCACTCAGCAGAACCCAGTTCTCTCCTTCAACACACAGGCAGAAGCCATTTCTAAGACTCTTGCAATGGTTAGGACACATGACTAATTCTGGCCAGTAAAATGTGAGTGATAGGCCACGTCCCAAGTACAGACTGCTAAATTATCATTGCCCTGATCCAACATGGCTGAATCCACAAAACAACTTACCTTCCCAAAGACCACTTCCTCCTTCTTCCCCATTCCAGCCCTGGATACAATTTCCTGTTGTCTCTCCTGCCCACACGAAAGAGCCTCCAATCGGCTCTTTAGGCATCACTAAACCTCCCCATCAAACTCGGCCGCTAGCACAAGTTCATAAGATCTCATCCTCCCTGTCTCAGGTCAGAGGATCTGCCCAGCTCCCAGCCCTTGTTCCTCTCCCCATCTTCATAGTTAATAAGGTTTCCTTTCCCCCTTATTTCTGCTTCTCTGCCTTGCCAACTATCATTGTGGTTGCTGCCAAAACCTATGAATGAGAGAAACTAATGTGAATTACTTTCAAGCTGATTACATTTCAATGTAGTCTTTACATTTACCCTTTGTCCTTCTTGACTAAAAACACTTTAAAGAACAGGAGCTAAGATAGCAAATGTCGGTATCCTGGATCTCCCAAAGTCTTCTTCAAAAAAGCCTTTAAGAGAAATGATTTCCATTCAGCTGTGTTATGCCTTTCCATTATTATGTCTTCTTTCAAGTTCTTGCATAGGGAGACTATATGATATTTACACATATAGGTCTGGTTTATTTCACTTATGTGTATATCTTCAAGATACGTTCATTTATATATGAAGTCTTCTAATTTATCATCCTTTATAGCTGAGTAATATTCCATGGTATAAAAAATACCACATCTTTTCCAGTTATTCTTCAGATGATGAGCATTTTGGTTGTTTCCAAGATTTAGCTATTTCAAATAGCGCTGCTATAAACATAGGTGCACAGATATCACTATGGTACAATGTTTTTATTTCTTCTGGAAAAATTTGTAGTAGGAGGATAACTGGATTGAATGGGATTTCCAGTTCTAGTATTTTTAAGGATCATCCACACTGCTCTCCATAATGGGTGCACCAGTCTACATTCCCACCAGCAGTGGAGAAGGGTTACTTTTTCCCCACAGTCTCTCCAACATTTGTTATTGGCTGATTTCTTTATGTTAGCCATTCTTTCTGGAATGAGATGATATCTAAGTGTTGTTCTACTTTACATTTCATGGGTAGCTAGTGACGTGGAGAATTTCTTCATGTACTTATAGACTTGCTGGATTTCTTTCTCTGAGAAGTGTGTGTTCATCTCCGATGCCCATTTCTGGATTGGATCTTTGAATTTTGAGACTCTAATGTTTTTCAGTTCTTTATAAATTCTAGAAATAAGACCTTTGTCTGAATATTTATCAGTTAAAATGTTTTCAAATTCAGTGGGTTCTTTTTTCTATCTATTGGTAATTTCTTTTGAGGCGCAAAGATTTCTGAGTTGGAGGAGGTCCCTGTTGTTGATTCTTTCAAGTGTTAAAGTTGCATTTTGATTTGTGTCCATGAACTGGTTCCCTAACCCGATGTCTTCAAGATTTCCTCCCATTTTCTCTTCCAGGAAATATAATGTTTCTCTGTTAATATTTAGATCTTTAACCCATTTTCACTTTGGTTTAGTGCATAATAGAAGGGTTAAACAATGATGAGACAGCAAGAAGAAATGATGAGAAACATGGCAGGAAAAAAACCATGTACTCATATACACGGGATGAACTAGGCAATGGTCCTAAGAATCTCCAACAGGGTTTTGAAACTGAGGAGAGCAATGTGTAACACTAAAACTATGCTTGGAAAGCCTGTCATTCTGATCTCTTAGATGTGTGCTGCTTCTAATGTAACTTCAGTTACTGCTATACTCTCAAGTAAATGGTTTGTTTACAAGAAAACAAAAAAGGGTATTAAAAAAGAGTAAGAGACAGGGAAAAATGCCATAGGATTAACCAGCTACAATTTTGTATATGCTTAGATTTCTAAACTTCTGTATAAAAATGTGTAACTGTTTTTATCACTTTCTACAGGGATTTATTAAAATATCAATGATTGATGGAAAAATACTGATTTCAAGTTAAGCCTAAGACATTTGATATTCACAAAGACAGCGGTGTTAAGCTCAAGTACCTATGTTACAGAGTAATAATATCACTAAGTTTTTCTTCTGAAGGGTTAAGAATATGAGTTTATACACGAAAAATTAGAGAAAAAGAAGAGCTACAAGGATATCCAATATTTTGGCCCTAGCCCTTGAAGGTCAGTGAGGACTCAAATATAACAGAACCTGTCCTGTAACATTGTATAACACAGTGGTGTCCGAAATTTTCTGTTCAAGATTATGGGACTACAGAGGAAAGGGTTCAGCAAAATACAGTGTACCTAAGGAGGGTCACCTAAAGAGAAAACATCCTCTCAGGCTTTCACAGAGAGCACACTGGTCAAGCAATGGCCATGACTCATCCAGATGGCTGACACTGACAACAGTTCTACAAAGCACTGTACATGGTTTCAAGGTAAATCCTGAGGGATTTGACGGACCTTGTCACATAGAAAAGTTCCACGTTTTGCTATACAGTTCTTCCTTTAACTTGCCGTTAACCATCCAGTAGAAAAATCTAACCACAAGGCATAAAAAGTAAAGCTAGATTAGTATGCTGAGCTGTAAAAGGCTCACATCAACAGCTTCTGACACTGGCAGTTCTGCCAGTAACCTACTACCATTGTGGAATATTGGACTATTTATACAACCACTTTCTCTTAGTTCAATGAGAAGAAATTTCTGTATTAATAATGATTAGAAAATTATAATATCTGAATCCTGTACTCTGAATAACCACCACAAGGATGATATGCATTTTATTAATTATTAGGGATGTGCTACAATGTGTTTTTAAATTGTCTCATTTTTTAATAAAAGTAAATTAAAATATAAATAATAAATAAAAAATATATATTGAACATCTACTACACTTAAGGCAATATGGTAGTGATAACATAAAAAAGAATCAGAGATTATTTTCTTATTATATTTACAGTTTAGGAAGATAAATTAGTGTAAAATATGCAGTCAATTTATCATTAAGATCAAGTTATATCTGATGAACTCATTAAAGTTGAAAATATATGATTCAAAAAAATAAATAAACAAACAAAACAAATGCTAATCATTACATTACTGAAATTTAAGATTTGTTCTCTGTAATTTAGCCAGATGTGAATTATACTTCCTAATTTGTACCAATACAAATAAAATAATGATACTATACAAAAATTATATCACATATTGACTTTCCAAGGTAAAGATGATTTAGAAGGATCATTTCAACATTTATCTTGTGCCTACTTTAAACAGATGCTTCATATACATAAAGACACATATTCAGAAGAAACAAGAAGTATTAATCTAATTTTTTAATGCAAGAAAAAACTGGTTTAGAGACATATTAGCTAACATGTATACAGCTTTGAAGTCAGGCATACTGAATTCACTTCTTTCTGCAGCAGGATCCAAGAAAAGAAGCAATAGGTGGCTTCTATTCTTTATTGCATGGAAGGTTGCTCAGGTTGATGTGTGTATCTGATGTCTTTTCCACAAAAGACTGAGTTAACGAGTTAATCAGTTTCAGTAATCTCTCATCTAAGGACTCAGAATACCTTCCATAGGACCATTTTTGATGTCATTCCTTATTTTATCTGCAGATAGCTTTCCAGGCTAATGAAATTTTCATTATTCTTCATATAATGAGTATTCAATCTATGTTTGGTTTGCCACATAATTTTTTATTTCATGCAATGTGAATGTTTATTGATTCCAACTTCACAAATTGCGTCTGCTCAATTAATTTCTTCTCTTCCTAAGTAATATTCCACCTGCTGGATATTGTTATAGGTGTATCTAAATGTCCCCCAAAAAACTGCATGCAGTCATTTGGATGGCTTTTAGAGCTTGTGATTAATTCCTGACCCAATGCTGGGATAATGGGTGTGAGTGCTACACCTGCCCTTTGGTTACCATTGGTTACCATTAGTTTACATTGTTACCATTACAATGTAAAGAGGGGCAAGAGGCATGCTAGCTGCCACAGCTGCTGCTCCTCACTTCGCTCTTTGTTGTCTGCTGTGCCCACCCCACCCCCCACAAATGGCTGCCCTCTGCTCTGTGCCACTCTCCCTTGGAGCCAGCCAAGTATGGACTGAAACATCCACTAACTATGAGCTAAACAAACTTTTTCTTCCTTAATTTTGGGTGTGGGGTATTTTATCTCAGCAATGAGAGAAGAGTAACTGAATAGATATATAAGAATTTATTTGATCACTCATGTATTGATAGAAATTTGACTTATTCCCAGCCTTTCACTATTACAAATGAAAATGCTGTAAATACATGGGTATAACTACTCAGAAATGCATAATTGTCTTTTATTTTGTGTCGGTGCTTAAAATGGAATGGATAGATTATATGGTAGTCATATTAACTTTTTAAGAAATTGCCAAATTGTTTCTCAGTGTTGGCAACATTTTATATTCTCACCCATTTCATATGAGGGTTTCTCCAAATTCCCACCAACACACAGTATGGTCAGTATCTTCAATTTTAGCCACATTAATGAATGAGTGGTGCTACTAACTAGAGTTTCAGTTTTCATGATCTTAATGCTAATGATCTTGAACATTTCTATATACTTAGTTTTCATCTGTGTATCTTCGAGGATTAAATGCCTGTTCCAATTTCCTACCCATTTTAATTGAGTCTTTTATTCTCTTACTAATGTGTTTTCAGAGTTCTTTGTGAATCCTGAATATAAGACTTTTTATCAGGTATATGCTTTGCAAGAGATTATTTTATAGCGTGGGGATTGTTCTCTTTTCTGAAGAGTGTCTTTTGAAGAACTGAAGGCTTAAAATTTAATGCAGCTCAATTTAATAATTTGTTCCTTTATGGATTAGATGCTTGATGTATCTACAAAATAATTGCTAAAACTTTTATCACAAAGATTTTCACTGAAAAGTTTTTACATTTTAAGTTTTAAATTTAGATCCATGATCTATTTTTATCTAACAAGTACAGTCATTTAAATATATAAAGCTATTAATCAACCAAGAACACAGTTTTTTTTTTTCTTTCTTTTCTTGTGTGTGATTTTGTGAGGGTTTAATTATGTGAGATCAGAAGTTGATAAAAGGCACTAAGTGAGTGGAAACAAGGTGAGAACTTTTAGACCAGTTTAGGATTCGGCATTCATCAGATTGGACTATTTTCTAAACGCTAAAAAAAACACTATTTTCCACAAGAAACCAAGACAATGTATTAAAACTAGTTCCCAGGACTGTCCACAATTTAAAAAAACAACGACATGCTATAAATTGGCATTTGCACATGTGCAGAATGGGGCCTTCATGCAGGACTATGTCCCTGGCCCATTCATTTATGGAGATGCACCCCAGGGTCTTTACTATATTCCTAACCTTTTCTTCAGGGTAGGGGTGGGAGTCATGGTCTTGCTACGTTGCCCAGGCAGGGTCTGAACTTTTCATCTTTCTGTGTCACTTCCCATAGTTCCGGTTATATAAAGGTAAATGCTGCTAAATGCACATTTTAACTTCTCTTTCATGTTGTATTTTCTTTGGTAAATCTATTCAAAATGCTGTATGTCATTTTAGGACTTAATTCATGCCTCAGAGGGCCCAAAGCTGTTGGTTCAGACACGTGAATTTGGACCCTAGTGCACTGATAGCGAACCTCCCTGCATTGACAGCAAATGACACAATCAGCCTGCTGGGACACGCGCGACACAGGTTTGCCACCGCTGCCGTAATGGCCAGCATCTTCCCTTTAAAATGTCCAACAGGTGTCTTTTCATTAAGTTGCTATTCCCAAAGATTTGCTGGAGAGGAACCAGGGTATGGCCCAGGGGCAGAGTGCATGTGAGGGCCCAGCATTGATACCTTATTGCTGTAAAAAAACGTGAAAAAAGAGAAAAACAAAGAGAATAAGCATTATGAATTAAACACCTATAAATTCTTCCTCACTTGTGTTGTAGTGTAGCAGTTTATCGTCTAGCCCATAGTAGTCTATCAGTTCAGTAAGGGTTAGTTTCTTGTTCTCTGCAGACACAGCTCATAAAGCAGGTGCTGGATTTCAGCTCATAAAGCAGCTGCTGGCTACAGCTTCTCCCCCTCATCAATGACTGTAACGGGGACAGGCCATTCTTCGATCTGTACATTTTGACTAGTTTTAGCCTCCACAGGGCATCTTCCTTCTCCTGAACCTGCTTCACCAAATTTTCTTTTTCTTCTTTTAATCCTTGCTTAAGATTCTCACTCACAAAATTATTCTGGAGAACACTGCCTGACTCAGTACCAAGCCACTTAGATTCACACGCACTGATATTCTTGCGAGTATTTTTCAAGTATGTCTGTTCTTCAGATTCACTATCTATATGTTTAAATCTTTCTTGACACTCTGCACAGTTTCCTTCTCTTGAAGATAGTGGTTTCTCTGAAAAAGTCCAATCATGTTCTTCATTCTCTATTTGAAGATGTTCTACTACACTGCAAGGGGAATGAAATGAAAACCTTGTTTTCCATGATTTTTCTTTAAGTGTAGCACTCCTGGGCGCTTTCTGTGAGCTGCTTGTGTAAGGAGATGGTGGATTCGCACAGGCCTATGGAGGGCTGCAGAAAATCACAGCAAGGTCTGATGGGCTTTCCACCTTGGAAAGGAAATCTTGCTTTACTTCACATAGCTGTCTCCAGGCCCAGGCTTTTTTTTTTTCTAATATAACAAGATCTGCTTTAGGCAAGGTTTGCCGGAAAACAGTTGAAGATTTGTGTGCAATAAGGGAACTGCTCTCAGAACAGTCCCTGCATGGGAGTGACAACTGAACAGCTGAGGGAAGGAGGAAGAAATATGGACCTTGTACTAACAAATGAGATGACAAGGGTGGTCCTTCAGATTTGCCCCCGAGAGAAGAGGTGGAGACTTTGCATCTCACATCCTTTAGTCCTTAATGAGGGCCACTCCTTCGGAAAGTTGGGTGATATAAGGCTGCATGATGACTTAAGGAAAGACTCAGCAATCAGTTGAGAGCAATCAAATCCCCAGAGGCTGGAGTAAGTGCTTTGTTCTTGAAGAAGGCATGTGTTAAGGGGAAAGCGAAAGAATGCATCATAACGCCTATGATTAAGTCCAATCCTCTTGCC
The DNA here is from genome assembly GCA_004027025.1 of Myocastor coypus. Classification (NCBI taxonomy): domain Eukaryota; kingdom Metazoa; phylum Chordata; class Mammalia; order Rodentia; family Myocastoridae; genus Myocastor; species Myocastor coypus. Next base: position 67,202 of record PVJA010006192.1, read on the forward strand.
TCCAAGGTGAGGAAATCAGATAGCTTGCTTGAGTTCCGTAGACATGCAATAGTCACACAAGTAATTTATTTATATATTTATTTGTGCAGAACTGGGGATTGAACTCAGACCCTTGCACAGTAATTCTTAAAATATGACTTTTTCATTCTATTCCATCCTTCCCACATACTCCTGTAGTATGTACTACTCTGAGATATGTGCTTTTTATGTTATTTCAGAGAAAGATAATGCTATGTGAGAGAATACTTTCAGAAGGAGATTGGTCTCAGTTTTGCAAACTAATTATTAGTTATAAATGATCATCACTTACTTAAGAGCTGAAATTAGTAAAATTTAAAGTTTAGGGCATACCACTTGGCTTTTGTTGTTGTTGTTGTTGTTGTTATGGCTGGCTCAGCCTGCACTGAGGGTGGGGCTGGCGCAGAATGTGGTGCCAGAGATCACATTGTAGTCCCTGTGTTTGCCTAAGCTTGCCTAAGCAAGCGCTTTAGACTGCTGAGCTATTTCACAGGCCCACCACTTGGCTTTAAATCTTAAAAGTATGTTTTAAAATTACTTCAGATCCCAAATATTCATTCACCAAATGCAGCGTTTATTGCTAAAAAATAAAATTAACTTTGTCTAGTTAACTAATTTGTTCTCTGTGAAACTATTTACATATCTGTTGTGATACTCAATCTCATCTCCAAGGACACAGCAACCTTTACCTTACCCCAGATGGTGCTTAAATTTGAAGACATTTCACAGTGAGAATGCAGTTTCAGAGAACCAGGAAGTGATGTCACTCTTCCTTCTCCAGCTTCCTGTTGATAGTCAGAGGCTGTGAATCTGCTTGAAGAAGCCTGATTTCCTCTTTATTCCAGCTTGTTGGTTTGATTAGAGAGATGACTAGAAAACTAACAGCCAGTGTTTTCACCAATGAAATCAATTTGAAATAGCTGTGATAACATGTGTTTCAATCTACAAATCTGTCCTCTGTTTCTAACTAGGAAAACTGCTATTCACTCAGAGATGTGACTATACCCAAGCAGCATTTGAAGCTGAAGTGTAATAATGCCACATGACAGCATCAAGTTAAACAGAATCACTCTTCCTTATGTGATCTGATGGAAGACCAATTTAATCATACAAGATAAGAAAAAATTTCTTTCTTTCATAGGCTAAAACCCCAATATGTAGTTAACCAAGGATTCAAAAACATCTAAAGGCAGAAATTACTACCAAAGTAGGTATTTGTTTAATGTATTTATGTATGTATGTACACATGTATGTATGTATGTATGTATATATTTTTTTATGTTATGGCTGGTTCAGCCTGCCCTGGGGGTGGGGCTGCTGCAGCATGTGGTGCCAGGGATCTAACTGTGGTCCCTGTGGTTGCCTAAGCTTTTTGAAGCAAGCACTTTAGACTGCTGAGCCACCACGCACAATCTCAGTACCATCTCAGCATGACCTGGGTACAGGGCTGGCACAGCAAGTCGGGAATCAAACCCTGGTCACTGGGCTCTGCCTACACAGGTGCTTTAATCTGCTGAGATATCTGATCAGCCCTTATGTGATGTGTTTTAATGTGAAATATTGTTGGTTTTTTTGTTTAAAAATATAGAGCATAAATATTTATCAGAAAAGTCATAAAACCATACACATTTCCCCCAAACATATATAATATTAAGTGGGCCACCTACTTTTTTTTATTCACAGTTAAAAATAATCAGAGATGAGTAGACTAACAGAAAAAGAGTGGTTCAGCATAAGTGCAGAAGGATGGTGAGGAAAATGTGGTGCTAAGAAAAAAATCAAAGGTAAATGCGCAGGTTCTGCCACGAGGATTGTGCTGGCAGTGGAATTAAAAGAAACTGTCAGCTAGTATTAAGTAATTATGGGCTACAGATGTATTTCAGTCAGTAGCAAAGGCTGCACTTAGTATGTTTAAGGACCTGGGTTTCATCACTAATACCAAAAAAATTTCCTTTTATAAGAAGAAGAAATATTAAAGAAATAGTGCTGCAAATTGGAAAAACTGCTTTGAAGGAATAGAATGGGTATCGAATGCCAATCCATTGCCATGTTATTTCCATATGGTGCAACAACTTGCATTTCTACGGTATCTAATTCCATGGTGTTAACTTTGCTAAACTTGATGCACAGTTTTTGCTTCATCTATGTTTAGATATGTTTCATAATTTCAATAGTTGTTATAAACTTTGAGATAGCAATATTTGCATCTCTTTTGTGTGTCATCACATGAAAGGTTAGCAGGAAAGAAAGAAAAAATTATGGGGATGAATTCTTGACATTTAGTAGGAAACTACTAAAAAAGATTATTGTTAATGCTCTGAATCTTCTGCAAATTGGGAAAAGGAGGAAATAGAGCGCACTAGCTCTCACTGTAACCATGAAAAACACCAGATTAGTGTCACAAATCATACTTTTCAAAAAGCTATCGGAGGCTTTAACTTCTGAAAAATGGAATGACAACACCTTGGTTTATGCTCTGACCGGAAATGCTATAAAAGTTGTACACAGATGATGGGACACAAAAGGGTTTTTGTGACAGTGGGCACCAGTTAAGGAGGGGAAGGCAAATGTGTTGAGCCCAGTAATGGTGGCAAGCTACTTACTGTAGTGAAAGAGATGCCAGCGAAGTTAGACGGAAAGAAAGCCAGGTAGAATTTGGCAGCCTCCCAGATTCTGCGGACAGAATTGAAGCTAACTAATTTTCACTAACAAGGATGCTAAACTTAGCAGACAATGACATTAAACTAGCTATCTTAGCTACAGTCTTGAATGTATGAGAGACGTGGAGACATGGAAGAATAAATTGAATGGGTGAAAAAGATAAAATTCACATTTCTTCAATGAGAATACAATGAGAAAAAATACACTGGATGGGGCAAAAACCCAAGTAGCCACACATGGTAAAAGTGAATAGTAGTAGCCTCAATGACATGAGAACAAAAGCAACGAAAAATAAATATGGAGGAAAAAAAAAAAAAAAAACAACGGAGGAAACCCTAAAACAAGCCAGTGCATATATATCTCAAGTATCTGCAGCAGAGGAAATAGAGCAGAAAGAGGAAACAGAATGGGAGAATATAAAAATGTAAGGACCAAAGATTTTCCAAATTTAGAGAAAAACTGTAATCCCACAAACCTAAGAATTCTGATAAATCCCAAGCATAAGGACCGTGAGAAAACTTCTTTAGGAAATGTTCATAAATTGTTCAGCATACCTGCAAAAAATCATAAAAGCAGATAGAGAAAAATCACCATTCTATGTATTAAGAAACCAAGACAAGTCTTACAGTGTATTTCTTGGAAGAAACAATGTCATCAAGAAGACAATGGAGGGTTAGGGAGATAGCTCAGCAGCTTAAGCATATGCCTTGCAAGCACAAGGTCCAGAGTTCGATCCCTGGTACCGAAAAAAACAAAAAACAAAAAACAAAACAATGGACCATGAGACCCTGAGCACCCTGTAGACTCTTGTCCCCCACCAAAAAAAAAAAAAAAAACTTTCTCAAGCAGAGTTTATACCCAGCAAAAACATCTTTCAAAAATGAAGAGGAAAATCCCTTTATAACTACATGTGTGATAAAAATACAGTTAATGCTGAAGATGAATTTTTTTTTAAAAAGTATTACATTAAAATATGCATTGCCACTAATTCTTTAAAACCCTCCACTTTCGTTGCAAGTGCACTTGTGCCACCGTTCTTCCCGCCTCAAGAAGCATCCTGGAATCATCTAATCTGATTTTCTTTTATAGTTTTCTGCGCATCTTGAAACAACTCAGAACATTTATAGAAACTCGTGTGAAGGAAATCCATTACAGTATTTTTTCATGGATCTTATTTATTAAATATGATACCATAAAACTTCTGGCTCTTCCTCAAAGTCGAAAGGACCATAGAAGGGCAATGTTTGCAATCAACTCGGGACACAGAAGCTACTACAACAGCACTACTAACCTTATCCTGTCTAATTTTTTATAACTTGTTTTTTTTTCTTTTTCTTTTTTATTCCAATTTTACATGCTGCTGTCTGATAACCTGAGTAATTAATTTGAAGACAGCAGTACGCAATACAGCAAACACTAGAATAATAATAATAAAAAGACACTCATGGAAAGGACTCCCAGAACTATTTTAGAAAGTGGGAAGAAGGGTGGAAGACATGCATTTGACGCAAGGGAAAGGGAAAGGGAATCTTCAGGAATAAATGGTACTGCATGTATCTTTTACAGTAATATTTTTATTTATATATTCAACAAATTGTTTGATTACATCTTATATGCAAATTAAGACTTCACCGACAGACCTATAATGAAAAATGTTAGTAGAAATCCTTGTGAATAAAATGACTTGAAATGAAGTACAAATCTGCTGAAATGAACAAAAAAGAAATGGTAACTTATCCTGAGAAAGCAATCAGAAATATGTTCTCAATCAGATGCATGTAAAAGAAGCAATACTGTAGCAACATATCTTGAAAATAAAAATGTAAGGGATGGACAATATAAACTAAATGTCCAGTAGTAGTCAGGGTTACACAATCGAACCACTGAACACATGTGGAAATATTTTAACGTTACAGAAAATTTACAGATTATAAATGAATAATTTACAAGGCTATTTTAAAGTATGAGTCAAGTTGACTTAGAATTGTAAGTGCAAATTTATAAATTCTTAGAGAAATATGATCAGTTCATAATCCCCTGTACTACATTTTAGATATCTCCATCTGTGTTTTCTCCACTTGACCAGTGCACGCAGAGACCCTGTTTAATGTCACCACCCTGACGCTTTTCATGAACGTTTACCCTGCAGCCCCAGCCTGCTATCATCCTGCTCCAGGTAGAACTTCCTCCTATGGAACAAGTTTCTGTCCTCTGAGGCTGTAGCTGAAGTTCAGGCACGTATCTGGCCAAGTGCCACCTTGTACCCTTCCATCAAAGAATCTTCTAAAATCATTTACGATGAAAATGTAACACAAAGTGAATATTTTTTTCCATCTTTCTAAGCAGGCTCTGCTACTGAGGTACGTTCCGTTTTGAGTGGGCATGGTCTTCTAGATCACTTGTTTTTTATTATACAATTTTTAATTGTTTTTAAAAATTTTTTTCTTCTTACAGAATACACTTTCTCATCAGCAATTCCCACAGTGGAAAAGCAATTTATTACAGTTTTACATTTGTGGACAGATCATGCTAGAACAAATAAGACACATTTGAGAATGAATTCTGTTTGGACTCAAAGTATTTTGATTCATCTGCAAGAAGATTTCCTCTCTAAGTGGGTCTGTAAATTCAAACTCTCTCCAAGCTTTTCTTCCTAAGATCCAGAAATCTGCAATATGAAATATCAGCATTTCCTAATTTGAAAGTCTCTCTAGGACACAAAGTAATTATCATTATCTTGTGCCAACTGAACAGTCAGGGACATTTCCAAAGACTGAACACTGTCTGATTTTCTGGAAAGTGTTTACTCATGAATTCATGAATTAACAGGCTTTCCCTTTGCCTATTATGCCCAGGAAAAATATGAAAGTATGGTCAAGTATTATTGCCCGGAAAAATGGAGAAGTATGGCCATGAATTGATAGTAATAAAGCTGAACTCTCTTTAAAAGGCAAAAGCTGACATGTAGTATTTAATTATACTCTGTGTCTTGTGAGCTGGGAGACAGACCCATTAACTCACCAGAATACAGAACTCAGTGTCACTATTTTTTGGATATAATGCCTCTCAAACAAAAGGGTGGTCCATTGCTCACCTTTGGGATTCACTGAGGATAGACCCATTGTACAAATGTTCAGCAGAGAATCAAGAACTTAAACCTAATTCTGTTTCAGTCCAAAGCCTATGCTGTAGTGTGGTTTTGGTTTTACCAAAATTCTATTGAATATCTTTCATGAATTTGAAATCAAGGATTTGTGAATCTCTAAGCTTTCTTGTTTTCACTAATTTCTCTTATTAATTAAAAAGGGAAGAAAATATCACATTCAACTAAAATACGAACAAAATAAAAATAAAATGCAAAAATCATAGGGATCAAATCTGAATATGAACTTAGTTCCTTGTGCCTCATTGCTCAGGATCCATTCTCTAAATATCTTCATTTCAAAAAGAAGCCGACATTCTCCTAAAGGCATGAACAGATTTTTTTCAGTTTCTACTATTCACTAATAGCTCATGTAGTGGCAGAGAAATTGTAGAAAAAATAATTTTAAAACACTGGTCTCAAGTCACATTTGTCAAAATATAATAGCCAATTTATCTAAGTCAGGTAATGGAAAAAGTTTTTTTTTTTTTTTTTTTTTTTTTTTTTTTTTTTTTTTTTTTTTTTTTTTTTTTTTTTTTTTTTTTGTCCAAAGTTTCTTCTGCTCAGGCTGTTGCTAAGACACTGATGGATTTCGATGTCAGACAAGAGACTGTGATTTCCCGAAGTCTGTAAGTGCTTCAGTTTACTTCCAGATCCTTTCTTTCCTCCTGTGAGGACATGGATAATTTGGCATTATTTGACTATCAAGAGTAGAAAAATTCAAGAAGAAAATGATCAAATTCGCAACTACAGTTCTTTTGGACACCCACAGATATATTTTGTAGCTGAATCTGGGCTCTAACCTCAGCTATCACCCACTATCCTAGACACATCTGTCTCAGAAAGTACCTTTCATTACAATTACCTTTAATCAAGGTATCCTATGATACCTTTTCATTTGCATACTGATCTCCACCTTTTGAGTATTTTGTTTCATTCTAACAAAACCAAATGGAAGCCTACAATGTAGTTCAATTTCCAGTACTTCTTAACTAATTGACTTCTGGTTTATCTTTCTAATAAGTAGCTAAATTTTAGTTCATTAGTGACCTGAATAAAGCATAAAGTCATTAATTTTATATTCATGAGTGAAGCTGAGTCTATTTCCTATAAGGTCTGATATAAAACTCGTTAAAAGTCGAGAAGCATTGCTTTAGTCTCCTCATGCACATTACATAGAAATTGTTTGAATTCTTATAATAATTTTATTTATTTTATTTTTTTTTAATTTTATTTATTTATTTTTTTATTGTTTCAGAACCTTTGTTTGTTTATTCACTCATTTTTATGGCTGGCTCAGCCCGCCCCGAGGGTAGGGCTGGCGCAGCATGTGGTGCCGGGGATCGAACCGCGGTCCCTGAAGCCACCCAAGCCTTCCCATGCAGGCGCTTTAGACCACTGAGCCATCCTGCCAGGCCCCA
>PVJA010006193.1:0-30046 GCA_004027025.1 Myocastor coypus
TTAACTATCTTGTTTATATAAATGTGTGGTTTTTCTTCTACCATATTTCCTAACTTTTATCCTTTCTCTCTTTTCCTTGTTCAATCCTTAAGACCTCTCTTTCCACTTAACTGTGCTATACCTTTCAATTTTTATGTCTTATTTTGAGTTCTTATCCTAGGGAGACAGTATGTTATTTACACATGTATGTCTGGTTTATTTCACTTATCAGTATATCTTCAAGTTGCATTCACTTATATATGAAGGCTTCTAGTTTATTATTCTATATAGCTGAGTAATACTCCATTGCATGAAAACACCACATCTTTGTTATCCATTCCTCAGGTGACAGGCATTTGGGTGTTTCAAAGATCTGGCTATCACAAATTATGCTGCTATAAGCATAGGCACAATATATCAATATGATATGTGTTTTCAGTTCTTTTGGGAAAATTCCCAAAATGGGGATAGCTGGATTGAATGGTGTTTCCAGTCCTAGGTTTTTTGAGGAGTCTCCACACTGATCTGCATGACTGCACCAGTCTACATTCCCACCAGCAGTGGAGAAGGGTTCCTTTTTACTTACAGCCTCTCCAACATTTGATGTTTTTTATGACAGGCATTCTTTCTGGGGTGAGATGGTATCTCGATGTTGTTTTAATTTCCATTTCTCGAATGGCTAGTTATGTAGAACATCTTTTTCATTTATTTATTTGCCTCTTGTATTTCTTCCTCTGAGAAGTGTGTGCACATTTCAGATGCCTATTTTTGCATTGGGTCTTTAAATTTTGAAGCCCTGATGTTTTCAGTTCTTTATACATTCTAGATAGTAGACCTTTGTCTGAGTGCTTATTACTTAAGATTTTTTTCCAAATGTGTGGGTTGTACTTTCACTTTGTTGATAATTTATTTTGATGTGCAGAAACTTCTCAATAAGAGAAGGTCCCAGTTGTTAATTATTTCAAGTATTTCCCGTGCAATTTGATTTTTGATCATGAACAGTTGGCCTACCCCAGGTTTTCAAGATTTCCTCCTACTTTCTCTTCCAAGAGATTTAGAGTTTCTATTTTAATGTTTAGATCTTTAATCCATTTTGACTTTGGCACATGGTGATAGACCTGAGTCAAGTTTTAGTTTTCAGCATTTAGAGACCCACTTTTTCCAGCACCATTTGTTAAGAGGCTATCTTTCTTCCAGTGGGCATGTTTGGCTCCTTTGTTGAAGATAGGGTGGTTGAGTGTATTTGTAGTTCCTTCTGCACCCTCTTCTCTATTCCGTTGACCCTCAGGCCTATATTTTGGCCAATACCATGCTGATTTTTATCACAGTAGCTTTGTAGTACAATTTCAAGTCAGGGATTGTAATGCCTCCTGCTTTGCCTTTGTTGTCAAGGGTTTCCTTTGGTATTCTAGGTCATTTACAATTCCAGATAAATTTTAGGAATGTTTTCTCTAGCTGTACTTTCATTTTCATTGAATTTTAGACATTGTTTAATTTCATCTGTATACCATTGGTTGGTGAGGAAGTGTAGTTTAATTTCTATGTATTTATGGGGTTTTTATGATTTCTTTTGTAATTTATTTCCAGTATCATTGTACTGTGGTCAGATACTATGCATGGGATAATTTCTGTTTTCCTGAATATACTTAAGCATGACCTATGGACTAGTATGTGGTCTATTTTAGAAAATGCCCCCCCTCCCAAAAACAAAACAAAACAAAACAAAAAGAAAAGAAAACGTCCCACGTGCAGCTGAAAAGAATGTGTATTCAGATGTGGTTGGGTGGAACACTCTATATATGTTCACTAAGTCCCTTTGTTCAAATATCTGGTTGAGTTCTGTTACTTCTTTGCTAATTTTTTGTCTGCTAGACTTATCTTTTTGGGATAAGGGATGTTAAGTTCTCCCGTTAGGATTGTGGTATTGGATATTAGATTTTTTATGTCCATTAAGATTTGTCTTACACAGTTGGGTGCTCCCATGTTTGGTGGGTACATATTTATGACTGTTATCTCTTACTCTTGTATTTTTCCCTTAGCCAGTATATAACAGCTTTCCTTATTTCATTTTATCATTCTTGGTTTGAAGTTCAGACTTTCTGTGAACAGGATTGTTATCTCTGCTTTTTTCTGAGGTTCTGGGACACGTAGTATTGTTTTCCATCCCTTGACTTTCAGTGTATGAATTTATGAGGTAAGTGTGATTCTTGTACACAGCATAATGTTGAATTTTATTTCCTAAATCACTGTGGTAGTCTATTTCTTTTAATTGGTGAATTGAATCCATTTGCATTGATGGTTATAATTGAGATGTATTGACTTATGAGTGACATGTTCTTTACCTGCTGTTATATACCTCTTTTTTTTTTTAAAGAATTTTTTTTCTTGTTTCAGAACCTTTATTTGTTTATTCACTCATTTTTATGGCCGGCTCAGCCGGCCCCGAGGGCAGCGCTGGCACAGCATGTGGTGCCGGGGATCGAACCACAGTCCCTGAAGCCGCCCAAGCTTTCCCAAGCAGGCGCTTTAGACCACTGAGCCATCCTGCCGGGCCCCTGTGTACCTCTTTTTCTCCTGTGTTTCAGTGTTTGTTTTATTTGGTGGGTTATCTCCATTCTCATTTATGGAATGAGAATGACCTTCTGGTCAGTTTGATCCCTCTCTAGAATATCTTTTAGTAGTCTGTGTAGGGTTGAGTATGTCATAATAAAATTCTTTAGTTGTTCTTTGTCATAGAAGTATTTCACTTCTCCATTGAACTTGAAAGAAAGTTTTTCAGGGTATAGCAGTCTGGGTTGGAATTTGTTTTCTTTAAGAATTGAAGTAGTTTGCTATATGCTGTCCTTGACTTGATGGTTTGTGAAGGGAAATCTGCCATTATTCTCTGTCTCTGTCTCTGTCTCTGTCTCTGTCTCTGTCTCTCTCTCTCTCTCTCTCTCTCTCTGGTGCTGGGGGTTGAACTCAATCCTGTCCTTGCCAGGCAAACACTTATTCTACAGAGCTATATTCCCCCTTTGCCATTATTCTGGTAGGGTTTCCTTTAAATGTGTTCTGTTTCTTTTCTCTGGTGACTGTTAAAATATTGTTCTTGTGCTGAATTTCTGGGATCCTGATTATTATATATCTGGGTATTGTTTTAATTGGGTTGATGTTATGTGGAGTTCTATATGCTTCAGTTACCTGAATGTCAAATTGTTTCCCCATATTTGGGAAGTTTTCTGCTATTACTTCTGTCCATTTTCTTTTTATACCCTTCGTATTGACTACTTTTTCATTGATGTCCATTAGTCTTATGTTGTTCATCTTTGCATTGTCTTGCAGATATTGAATGATTTTTTCCTGCATCCTAGTTGTTTTTAAGAGAACTTTTCTTATCTTTTCACTAGCTGCAATGGTGTCTTCAAGATCTGAATGTCTATTTTCACTTTCAATGAAACGGTTTTGCCAGCTTGTGACTGAGGCTTTAAGTTCCTGTATATCTTTTTTTTTTTTTTGGTGGGACTGGGGTTCAAACTCACAACCTTGCACTTGCCAGGCAGGCACTTGTGCCACGGAGCTATCTCCCCAGCCCCAGTTCCTGTATATCTTTTTGAATCTGCTTCGTGAATTCTATTTCTTTCCTATATTTCTGATTCAAGGATTCCATCATTTTTCTATTCTCCTTTATTTTTTATCAGTATCTTCTTTAGAAGCCCTTAGCAATTCTTTTTTTTTTTTTTTTCCTTTTGTAGGACCAGAGTTCGAACTCATGATCTTGCACTTGCCAGTCAGTCATTTGTGCCATGGAGCTATCTCCCTGGCCCCAGAAATTCTTTCATTATAGTTATCATTTCTTTGTTTTTTATTTTTTTTCACATATTATTTCTGACCTGATTTCCTCTATACCTTTCTGCAATTGTTTCTTTACTTCAGATGCTATTATTTCAGAGATTTTGGGTGTGTGATTTCCAATTTCTTCTATGCTATTGTCTCCTGCATTTGTTCTTGGTGAGCCCAGGTCCTGAGAGTGCATTTTGCTCCTCTTTTCATTTTGTATAGCACAGTCCTCTGATCTTTGATGTAGAGCTTTGGTGCAGTTATTACCTTAGCACCTGCCAGTATACTTACCCAAGACAGATTATGTGTTTAGGGCAGTTATAGTTTTATTTTTACAGAAGTACAATTAGCAATACTAATAATGGATAGTGAGATTTAGCAGTTTGCAAACTTTTGCAACTAATGGATATTTTAGACCATAAGAACAAACATTATGACTGCATAGCTAAGCAGAATATTAAATTTTATTCTCTGGCAGCTGGTTTAGCTGAGTTAGTTCCTTTAAGTTCTGTCTGATCACCTCCCCATGGAGGTGACCCCAGTTATCTGCTGCCTCCTCTCTTGATCAAGAGAGAAAGAGAGAGGATGCTGTCATAGATCTGGGTCTAGAAAAGTGTCTCAGCTTACTGGGTCCAGATCTACCAAGTTCGAACTCATCCAGTGTCTCAACCTGTGAGTTAGTCAATGAAGGCCCTAGAGGGGAGAGAGGATCAAAAGGGACAAGAGGCACAAAGAATGGAGACAAGACAGGATTCTAATCAAGTCTCATTTATTAAAAATGGCGCTAGGGTATATATACCAAACATAGAAATGAGGTAGTTCGACCACTGACGTTGGCAGGTGTCCAGGCAACAGCAGGTGGTTCTGGAGTACATCAGCAGGTATCTAGGCAACAGTGGAGAGGTGTAGAGTATGCAGCTGATGGGAGACGGGGAAGGTGTTGGGGAGTAGAAACTTCTCAGGAAGCAGAGAAACAAAGACTTCAACTCAGGGACTGCAACAGAGATGGCAGATGCCGGTACAAAGCAGGCGCCAATTACCGGGCGCCCGCAATCCAGGTAGGCCTGGCTTGGGTCTGGCTGCTGTGCTCTGCTTCTTCCTGCTGCAGCCCAATGCAAGTGAACCCACTGTGCCTCTCTGGCAAGATATTTAGCTCCTGGTTTAGCTGAGTGGATCTCCCTAGCCTGTCTGCAGGGGGTTCTGTGACAGGGCTCTACACCAGGCCTGTCTGATGGAAGAGGCTCCAGTGGGTGGGCATCCCTGCTGCCCACATACACCCTGGGTCTGAGTGCTGGCTGGAAGTGGATCTTATACACACGCAGAGCCTGGGTCCTGGCTTTATTTTTATTCTTTCTTTCTTCTACTAAGGATTGAACTTGGGGGCCTTATGATTGCCAGGCTGGTGCTTATGCTTGCTGAGCTATATCCTTGGCCATCTGGGGCAATTCTGACTCACAAATTTTATTGCATGTGGAGGCTTCAGACTATCCACCATCTCACAGGTGGTCCTGGAGCAGTGGGCTCTGGTTTTTCCATTTTGAGCATGGCTGTCTTCAGGACAATTTGCCAGTTGAACTTGGATTCTGATCCTCCTAGTTTTAGACATTTTCCCCTCCCTGAAGTAAGATGCTAATCCTAGTAGCTAGTGGCTCTTGTATTAGCAATGGTGAGGAACAAAGGAAGCAGAAACAATGATAAAATTTAGAGCTAAAGGCAACTTAAGAATAAAGAGATCCAAATCCCCACTTTACAATGAGAGGTCTGAGGCTCATGGAAATATACAAACTTGTGAAAAAAATGGCAAGATAGATGTTAAAAAATCCAGTTCTGCTTGTTTACTAAATGTTCTTGGGAAAGAGTTTCATATCAGGAAAAGTCCCGCAGGTGCTAAGAGAGGATAGTTGCCCTTTACCTGGCCATGAATAATGCTGATCACCTCTTTTCCCCATCACATATCTGCCTTGGAATTCAGGCTTTGAAAGAATGGTTAAGTCTGCACTTCAATGCAACTCCAAATTAAGATTATGAATGACTGAACAAACAGTCTGCCTCTCGTAAAGGGGCGATGGGAGACCCCTTAAAGCGATGGGCCTTGTGTCGCAGGATAGTGCTGAATAGTGACAGCTTTGAAGCACAACCTCAAGAAAGAACTCCTACTTGAAGCCCATGTTTTACGGAATGCAGATGTCATATCGATGCTCACAGCCACTTAAGGAATAATTTTGTGCAGGTTTCCCAAGTAATTTATTGGACAGATCTGGAGATTTGCAAAATGGATTTTATTCAATTCATATTTTGGTTCTTAATCCCCTTTTATGCCAAACATGTCACATTTCAATTTGGTATTTCAGAACCTATTTAAATAAATCACAAGAGCTTAATGGAAAATCAAAATCAAATTAAATAAATGGGCTAACTGCTCAGCTGCTAAGTTTTACTTCAGCCATTACAGGGTTAGGAAAAACCACAGAGCAATTTATAACTAACCCGTCTGCTCAGGGAGAGACCCTTATATCAACCATACCCTCCTGGGCATACTTAACCCATCTCAAATGACACATGGATAAAACAGCTGTTTTTTGACAAATACCTACACAAGAACAATTCAAACTGCAAACTCAAATCAATATCAAATGTAAATCCTGCTGCATTTTAAATAGAAATATGTGATTTAGCCATGTGGATTCATTGCAAATCATAAAAGTTTATTTACCAAGCTTAATACTCAGAAAGGAAATTAAACTTCTTAACACAGTGATAGTATCACATAATACTGGAAGTGAAAGGAGAGAATCTGAGAGAAGAAACATGTTTCCCTAAGTCCATCCTCTTCAAGGCCCCAAGGCTCAGGCACATCTCTAAAAAGCACTCTAGAGGCCAGGGAGATAGCTCAGTAGAATAAGTGTTTGCCTGGCAAGCACAGGGTCCTGAGTTCAATCTTCCATTACCCACCCCCCCCAAAAAAAGCACTGTATTTTATTCCCCACTCCTGGTATTATTTACTATGTTGTGATGTCACTTTGGTCTTCTATGGGCAGATAACAGTGTCTGGCAGAGTAGTTTTCCCTTTCCAAAATTTGTCTCTTGTTCTAGTCTTACCAATGCTTTTTTTTTTTTTTTTTTTTTTTAACTTTGCTATGCTAAAGGCAATTTTAGTTAATAGTGTTTCAAGCAGATTTTGATGCACTATTAAGCAGTCCCAGATTTGTGATCATGGTATCTCCCCTGCCAGATAAGTACAGCAGTCCTAAATTTGAACAGTTTATAACAACCAAGATTAATTTTGCTTTTGTGGGACCACAGGTCAACAGTGTCTCCATTATGTTGCATCTGAACTTTACAGCTCCCCTGGACTTCATGAGGCTCATTCCCGTACTTTGAATCAGGTTTATCTGTTTCATGTCTTTCATTCTCAGATGCAAGCTGCAGAAACTCTGGCCAGCCAGGGCACCACTTTCTCACACAAGAGAGGAAGAAGTGGAAACCCACAATGCTTCTGAAAGTTTCCCATGCTGTGCCAGGTTTCTGTGCACCACGCAACCAGTGGTGGCAAATAATGTGGCCAAGTCCAAAGTCGAGGGGATGGAGAAATATCTGGGTCTTAGGTCATGGGCCAGAAGGATAAATACTGACTGAAGCATATTGAATATTGGGGAACAAAGTTCTCTCAATTATTTTTAGGAAAAAATCAAATCCCAATCCCCTGCTTATGTTATGTAAGAGGTAATACATGCACTGTCCTTATTTTTAGTGCCCCTTGGGTTGGTCCCTTAGTTTCTCTCCAGAAGACAAAGTAATTGGTAGTTATCTTGGTAAGATTTGGCATTTATTGCGTGAGTACTATTTGCACAGACATTCCGTATATTTGTGTAGGGAATCTTCATTTCAGATTTTGAGAACAATGTGACTGTCACTTTGGTTCTGTAATGGGACAGTACATGAAGGCAAAGTGAGAGGCAGAAGAGGCCTGTTTCACCTCATGATAGCTAGGAAGTAAGGAGAAAGCAAGAAGGGGTTGGGTGCCAGTATCTCCTTCAAGGCTACATCCCTATGACATCACTTCCTCCCTATGACATCACTTCCTCCCACGAAGTCTCACCTCTTAAAGGTTCCATCACACTCCCAATAATGACACAGGAAAGGGAGCAACACTTTAGGATGCAGGCTTTGAGGGATACTTCTGATGGAAGCCATAGTTATCCCAGGTGATGGCAAGGTTCCTCTGTCCTCACTGACTGCCTTAGTTCAAAGCATGGAGAACATTAGTGTTTGTGCACCAAGAGATGATGCTGAAACATGAAACCTGGTGCTGTCCCTCTCTCTTGTTGGAAAGAGCCGGCAAACAAACAGTCATTGATTATTGTCTGGTCCTGACTTACATGGGGAGACTTCCACTTCAAGAGCTTTTCCTCCATTGCTGAGCCTTACCAAATAGACACGACCTATAATGCAGGATAGATTCACCTTCCCTCACTCCACAGTTTGCATAAATGACTGACTTGGGTGAGACTTACTACTCACTTCGATCTCTGTCCAAACCACATAACAGCCTTCTCACACTCTTGGTTTCTCTCTCACTTGTCATGCATTAGCGGTGGCACAGCAAAATAGTATTACAAGAGCAAGGAGTAGGAAAATAAGACAGGGGCTCTTATTGTACAACTGTTCATCTTTTTTCTGCCACTATACATTCTGAAAGAAGTTGTAAGTTAGGGTAGCTCCTGTTAGATGACTGTTTCATAGTTTATTTGAACCTCATGAAAAGGAAATAATAGGACTATTAATTAATGATAAAGAAAAGAGGTACAAGCTGGTATTGTGGTGTACACCAGTAACTCCAGTGCTCAGGCTGAGGCAGGAGAATTGCTGTGAATTTGGTGCCAACCTATACTACATAGTGAGTTTAAGGCCACCTTGAACTGCATGTAGACTCTTTCTCAAGGCAGAAGGGTGAGGAATCCAAAACTGTACATATAGAATTGTTTGTATTAAAATACATATGGCGCACAGAAAACTTGCCCGAAGAATATGTACCAGGGTATTAATGGTGGTTATTTTCGAGCTGTGAAATTACACGAAAAATTTAATTTCTTTCCTCTTTTCTACAGAACTTGCTTGAAAATGATTTTTCTGTTACCAAAATTAGGATTTATTCTTAAAGGACAGTGATTTTTTTTTTTTTTTTTGAGACAGGGTCTCCAGATGTTGCTAGGCTGGCCTTGAGCTCATAGTGATCTTCTTGCCTCAGCATCCTGAGTGCCGAGATAGCAGGCATGCGCTGCCATATCTGGCCAAGGACATTGGTTTTCTACCTTTAAAAATATTTTAAAAATACACAGCAGGCTCTGAAGACCATATGACAAATTTCAGCAGTTTGGGCACTGGCTGTTCCTTGGAGCAGAAGGTCAATGGGGCTGATCTCAAGGAGCGGGGCTCGTCTGGGTGAGGCGTTTGGATGAGTGTGCTCATGTTGCTTCCTTCTATTGTTCTTTAAAAAACGTTCTAGACCACTGCACTCTGTAAGAGTACAATCCGGCCAGTCAGTTGGAAAGTTCCCGTATTTAAGAAGCAAATATATCTCTTTGCAAAACACCAGTTCATTGAATGCTTTAATATAAAACGAATCTTACTGCTTATATAAATAAAAAGAGGAACCATCTCAAATTTGAAACTAACGTGTAAGGGGAAAAATGTGGTTCTGAAGAATTTCTGCTGGTCTTAAATATAGAATATAAAATTCAGGGCTGATTGGTTATCACATGCAAAGTTGTGTTTTATGAACAAAAAATGAAACATTTCAGGCTGTTAAACTATGAGTGGACATTTGCTTTATACAAGAATTTACTGATAGATCTTTCCAACAGGTAGATTTTTTTGTCCTTAGCTATTTCCGATAATATGTTTGCGATGGAAAAGAGAAATTTCATGTTTAATATCTCTTAGTATAGATAGCTAAATATTATACTTGTTAAAAAGACATGCAGCATACAAAATTGAGTATTAATAGATAAGAACTATTTACCTGGCGGGCTAAAACTCAGGACATTTACCTTTCCAGTGAATATTCCATACATATTTGGGTGCTTATCACATCTACAGTGTAGCTTTCTGCTAACACCATGAATAAAATGAAAACGTGTTTCCAGTTAAAAGTTAGAAGCCTTTTTTTTGATAAAGAAGGGAGATAGTGGTACAGAATATTTGCAGTTAGAGTGTTTGCCCACACTGCTCAGATAGCCCAGATTCTCAGTAACTTTATAGTCTTGTTAGTAAGGTTTCAAATATGAAAGTAGTGAATATCTCAGGCTGAGCTCTAGTAAACATTATATTCTATATGAATAGGTGTCAAAACACAGGACACACACACACACACACACACACACACACACATATCCCAAGGGTGTCATCACTCATAGAGGGGCTGAAATAACCAGGTATGTTTTAATGACACATGTTTTCTTTTTGTTTGGTTTTTGAGACAGAGTCTCATTATGTAGTTCAGGCTGGATTCGAACTCACTGTGTAGCTCTGGATAACTGTGAACTCAGCAGTCCTCCTGCTTCACAGTCCCAAGAGCTGGGATTCTAGGTACCATCACATTTGGCTGAAACAGGATTCTTGAAGAGTACAGGCTCAGAAAGCGCTCTGGCTGCCACTTAGATTATGACTTATTTTGGCGATTTTATTAGTCATCTAATATTACAATAATGTTGTGTAACAAAGAACGCTTCACATCTCAGCGGCTTACATCACCAACATTATTTTCCTTATTCATAGGCCTGAGGGCTGGCTGGAGTTCAGCGGATCTTGGCTGAGCTCCGATGGGCATGGCTCCAAGCTTCGAGTCTACGTTGGGCCCGCTTCTTATATTTTATTCTGGAATTGGCACTACCTGGGCACAATCTCGTTATGGTAATGGCTGGAATACAAGAGGTCAAGTAAAATCATGCGTGTGCATTTAGAACCTTGGTCATATGACTTTCACTGCTGTCTTCCAAGGCAAGCTGTAGGACTGAGCCAAGCAGCAACGGTGTGAGGGAAGCAAGCAGCCATTCTGGCGGAGCTGCTGCACAGTGATGAGGAAAGAGCCACGGATCCACGATTCTGTAACACACAGAGACTAAAGAAGAGGAAACAACCATTCAGTGTCCCCTGTGTCATATATTTGGAAAAATTGCACACTGTATAGATAAGAAGCTCCACCGTCGTGTAGCAGCTGAGCGAGGGGGGCTGGCAGAGCTGAGAGTGTTTTAGTGAATGAAAGAGTGACAATCACTTGCGACACAATCTCTGTTGAAAAATTAATAGTAGACTGAACTCAGATGAGAATTTGCATTGGGAGAAAATCTTCATTGTCTGGAAGATTGCAGACCAGCAAGCAGTTGCCAGAAGGGGCTGAGAACCCAAATTTGGACCTTCACCAAAAGGAAGCTTCAGCGAGAGCAGCGTCCTGTCCTTTCATGGCACCTGGGTGAGAGGATTGTCTCACGACCTTTTTCAGTTCTGTGTTTCTATGATGTCACTGTCACTTCCTTCCCCCAAATCCGCACGCTGGCTGAGCATCACAGTGCCGCAAGGGACAAGACCCATGACGGCACCTTCAAGTTCTCCTTTTCTTCATCGAGGGGCTGACAGAGGAGAAGAAGGCATGACGGTTAGCTTTGAGCTTGACATCTCCGGGTGCGTAATTGCTACCAAGACCGGTTCTGAGAGACTGGTGCCAGCACCTGGTAACGTCTCTGTGCTAGAGGGACAAGGGGACACCAGATGCCCCATCTGGGCAGGGTGGACTATGAAGGCCAGCTTCTATTTTCAGCGTTGTCATCAGTGGTAGAGCGCCTGTACAGCATGAGCAAGGCCCTGGATTTGAACACCAGAACTCAAAAAGAGATAGCCTTGCAGACAAACAGATCACAGGACCTTCAAAATTAGTTCAGGGAGGGACTGGGGAGATGTATCAGTGGCATAAGTGTCGTCTGCCTGGCAAGCTCAGGGTCCTGAGCTCCATCCCTGGCACCAAGAGTGGAAAAAAAACCAAAAAACAAAAAACAATTCGCTCAGAAGGAGCTGGAATGCTTTGGAACCTCGGCTTCTTCCACATACAGTGAAGATGGCTCCAGCTTGCCCACATAGTTGCTGTGCAGACTCAACGAGAAACATATTCAGGCCCTGGTAGCTTAAATGAAAAGCCCAGAAAGCCTAAGCATTCTTTCACTTGGGAGGAACCAGGTAACTTTTTAATTTCCTGTTTAAAATTTAATTTAGTAGGGCAGACACTGCCAGACTCAGGCTGTGTTTTCCAGAGCAGGTTAAGATTCTTGACTTTCAAGCAAAATAAATAAGTAAGTAAGTAAATAAATAAATAAATAAATAAATAAATAAATAAATGCCAAACAACAACAAAAACACACACAAAAGCAAACATGTAAAAACAAATGAACAAACAAATCTCTGATGGACTCAGGTAGGAAAGTGTTACAAAAATGCTTTTGGGTAGGCCCAGTTGTCTGGCTGGGGGCCCGCACAGGGGTCATCCACACAGAATCCCTTCCTCTGCTGTGCTCCCCTGAAGACCCACCTGGGCCCATGCGGGCAGTGGCTTTCTCCAGGAACAGGCCAAGTTTCATTCATTTTCTCACACACCGTAGTAAAGTATAGCCTAATGTGCTGGGAGTGCCACACTCTATAAATCTGCTTTTGTAAAATGAATAGTCACGTGTCCAAATTTGATCTTCATTTCTAGTGCACCTCCATGAACTGCATCAGCTCAGGGCTTCAGATCATGGTCTACAAATGGACAGGTGAGCTGGTCATGGTGTTGCAAGTCTGTAAGCCCAGCACTCAGGAGGCTGAGGCAGGGGATGGCTCTGAGTCTGAAACCAGCCTGGGCTACACACTGAGTTCACAGCCAGCCTGAACTACATAGTGAGACCCTGTCTCAAAGCGACAACAAACTGACATGTGAGCATAACTGTAGCGTAGAAGGCATTCTGCTTTTTGAAATGTACACATTAGCTGCTTTTGAGAATAGAGGTTTTGTGTGGAATGAGCTCTGAAGCGAACCATTTTGGCTGGATTATCCAAAATTAGGTCTCTGTGTTTATGTGTGGGTAAGTCTGGTAGACCTTTCAGCAGATTTACTGAGAATTGTATTTCTTTTGTCAAAGCATAAATCTGGAGTCAAGGGAACTTCCCCAAAAGTATTTTAAGACTAAAGCTTCTTTTTTTTTTTTTTGTGGGTTCCACATGGGACCCTGCCAGACTTAGTGAAGGTCTACCTGTTTCCTGGACTCCCATGAGCCATAGGGGCATCTGTACTTGTATTCCCACCAGGAGGAAGCCCAGCTGTGGCCCTGGCCCTGACCTTGCCCTGTCAAGGTCACTAGTTCAGCCAGGCCACTCAGAGACTGTGTTTTTTGTGTCCTCCATGGATCCTGGAAGCTACTCATTGGTTTCCTGCTGGTCTCCTATTTTACCCTAAACTGGGTAGATAGCCTTGGTTTTCATCTCAACCAAAAGAACCATAAGCCCTGATTCTTTCTTTTTTTTTTTTTTTAAGTTCATAAAAGAATATTTATTTTAATGGAAAACTTAAAAAAATTTATTTATGTATTTACTTTTCGTTTTTTTCGGGACCAGGGTTCGAACTCACAACCTTGTACTTGCCAGGTAGGCGCTTGTGCCATGGAGCTATCTCCCCAGCCCCTTATGTATTTATTTTTAATTTAATTTTTTATTTATAAATTTGGTAAAGGGTCTCACTACATAGCCCAGACTCATAGTGACCCTCCTGTTTTCAGCCTCCCCAGCACTGGGATTACAGGTGTGTGCCACCAGACCCAGTCTCTGTGGTTTTCTCAGTGCGCCCAGGGGGAGGGGCCAGTATGACATGCGGTACTGTGTGTTATCCACTGAGCTATCTTGCTGGGTCCCCTCTTTAAATAAACAATAAAAAGAATGGTTTAAAATTTCAAAACAAAATCATAGGAGGGTGACAACAGTTAGCGCACTATGTGTTGCTATCTTTCGTGAGTCCCAGTTCTTATTTCTTCTCTTTAATCCACGAACTTTAGGTAGGGATTTGCACTTCTAGCTGTACCAGTCAGAAGTCACAGGGCCACGGATTATACCCCAGTGTGACTGGGGCCTCTCAGGTGCAGAAGAAGAATAAATGACATGTGGGCCAGTAAATGGTAGAGGACACCTCACCACCTTGTGCTAAGGCGAAGGGGTCATATGTTCCAGAGAGTTGTTTCCAGTGCTGCTTTCAAAAAACACCACAATTGCAGGTTTTTATGTGAATATCTCTGTAATAGAATGCTGGCTGGCTTTTTAAAAGTCCTAGACCGCCACCACAGCAGCCTAGGGGCTGTTCCAGCCTGTGGGCTGTGGTAGCTGGAGGTTCTCACTACCCAGAGGCGACCCAGAGGTAGGAAGTACTAGTGTGATTCCTCACAGAGGTTTTATTGTTTATCCTGAATAGCCACAAGGGCACCCTTCTGCATCAGTGAGGAGGGTTAGGCTTGGACCCACATCTTCTGACTCTGCATCCATTGTTCTTGCTTCTACGTAATATTGCAATGGTTGGGGCCTGGCAGGATGGCTCAGTGGTCTAAAGCACCTGCAGGCAGCTGCAGATACTGAGGGTTCAATCCCCAGCACCACATGCTGTGCCAGCCCTCCCCTCAGGGCAGGCTGAGCCAGCCATAAAAACAAACAAACAAGCAAACAAACAAACAAAAGTTCTGAAACAAGAAAAAAAATTAAATAAAAAATATTGCAATGGTTGGGCTGATGAGACAGCTCAGTGGAGTAAGTGCCTGCTTAGGCAAGCACAGAGACCAGGGTTTGATTCCTGAGACACCCACTGAGACCCGGTGGGGTGGCACATGTCTGTAATCCCTGTGCTGGGGAGGTTGAAAAGAGGAGGGTCACTGAGAGTCTAAGGAGAGTAGTTTTTTTCTGCTTTTTCCTTGTACAACCTGATGGGCTGGTGCCTGGCGGATCCCCTGGCTGTGTCTCCTGGCTCCCAAAGGCTTGGCAGGACTGAGCAGCATGGCACTCTCCAGGGCAGCTCACTGCATCGTAGCTGGTATCTTACAGTTCCACGTGACGCCTCAGAGCCTCTCTGGTGTCCACCTGAAGCAGACATGTCCCAGTCCGGCACCCATAAACTTGCAGGGCAGGTCTGGACATGTTAGAGCTGGGAGGGGGAAGCTAGGCTTGCTTTCTCTCTTGTTCTCTGTCCATTGTGCACATAATCCCTTACTGGTTTCTCTCTCAAGTACCCCGGGTGAAGGCCACCTACCATGGTGACTGTATGACTGAGGCCATATCCAGCACAACTGCTCTTCCAGCATGTTTGTACCTGTCAATTTATCTCGCTGGCCTTCAGCTTCCACACCTACAAAACGAGAGATCTGAAAATGTGCACCAGCTGAGACTTCCTGAATGCACGGGACAAGAAACGTACTTCAAGTAGACATAGGCAAAGACTTGAAACATTCGGTTCATGAGATTCAACAAAAGGACTAGCAGCTTGATCGAGGGGCTTGAATAGGATTCCCAGGGACTGATCTTTTACAAGTCTCAACTCCGCTTTCTTTCTTCCTCTTTGACTTCAAGAGTCCACATAGTGCCAAAAGGGCAGTGCGTTACTCCAGGCCAAACAGTGTGGTAAAAAAGAAGACCACGGGCTTTATCTTAAGGGTGCCACTCAAACATTGTGTAATATTATTGATTCAGTCATGTTAGGTGGCATCCCAAGCCGGGCCCCCAGGCCAGTGACATAGAGTACTTTGACCAGGGCTGACCCCCCCGCCCCATCCTTGCACACAACTCAGGGTACATGGCTGAGTATATGGAGCAGTGCTTGGCAAAGGTCACTCAAAGAAAGGTGTTAAACTCCACCACTGATTTCTGTGTCTTACTAAGAAGCCATCATTAAGCTACTATCAAAGTTGAAACTGAACAGGAACATGGGCTCAGCGAAATATCCCTCCACCCTCTTTCAAGCATGCCTTGGAGGAAATCAACCACAAAGAGTGCCTGCTTTGTTCTTCCTGTGCTTTGTTCCTTAAAGAAAAGCAGATGCATGCGGGTCTTGCCCTTTCTCTTCTTCCTTTATAACATATAGCACACTATGTATGCTCCTTTGTGCTTTGCTGTTTCACTTCACAAAATCTCCTCGAAATCATTCTACATCAGTTCCCAAAGCCCTTCCTTCCCTGTACTTTTTAAAATTTCCTTAGTAACTCCTTATGGGTATTTTTTGTACCATGTTCTATTCCACCGATCTCCCAGGCTTGGGCATTTAGGTAGTTTCCAATATTCTGTGATGGTAAACACCGGCTCAATGGCTGGCCTTGGGTATTCGTGCTTTTATCTCATGGAAGGCAGGCCTGTCTTCAGGGTAAACTTCTAGAAGTAGTATTTGGGGGCCTAAGGGTAGTGCATGTGTAGTTTGTAGCTGCTGTTAAATTGTCCTCCAGAGGGATTTACTGCATTGCATTTGCACTAGAGGCCTATTCCTTTAGCTGTGCCAACTGTAGTGTGAATGTTTTTGCCAATCAGATGAGTGAAAAGCACAGTGCAATGTGGATTTAGTTTGCATTTTAGTAGAAGAGAATCAGTCATATTATCATTTAAGGACCCACTTTATGTCTCCTTTATGAATTATTTGTTCACTTCCTTTGTCTGGTTTCTGTAGACTAGTCTTTTCTCAATTTGTGTGTGTGTGTGTGTGTGTGTGTGTGTGTGTGTGCAGGGTCTCACTATGCAGCTGTGAGTCGTAGTGATCCTCCTGTTTCCAGCCTCCCAAGTGCTGGGATTATAGGCACATGCCACCATGCCCAAACTCCATCCCTTGCTCAGCACATCTGAGAGCGGGGCTGGTGTGGCAGGCAGGGCTGAGAATCGAACCCTGGCCCCAGCACTTCCCTAAGCAAGCACTTAGTCCACTGAGCTATCCTGCCAGCCCTTCTTTTCTCAATTTTGAATTTTTGTATTAGATATTGGTCTGTTATAACAAATGCTGAAAATATATTCTGGTTTCATTTATGTTTTGGCAATACTTATAATTTTTTTCTCAACTTTAAAAAGTTACAGTCTAGTTCACCAAATCTTTTGTAGCATCTTGATGCTTTTGGTCATATTAGGAAGTCCTTTTCCATTCATGTTATCTAAAAGTTCACCCATGTTTTCTTCTTTGGGTCTGCAACTTTGACTCATGGGGCAATTATTATGTGTAGAGTGAGAAATACATTTAATTTAATTGTATTTTTGAAATGGCTAACTGTTCCAATAACTTGTGCTCTGAAAGTTATCTTTGTCCCAGTGATGTTGGGATACACTTTTGTGTGACCCAAATCTCTAGCTTCTTAGGTCTGCTTTTTTACTTTCCATTATCTCCCTTTTGTTTGCCTGTCTATATGTGTTTGTACCACAACTTTGATTGTAGGATAGCTATAGCACATGTTAGTATCTTATAGGACCATTCCTCTTTCACACAAGATTTTTAAAAGAGTCATTATAGACTGTGTGTAGGTGGGTAGAAAGGAGTATTGGGCAAGACAGAGGGACACACTATGATGTTTTTGATGAGTCGCAGATGATGAAGTTTTGGAAAGAAGCCAGAGAGCATAGACTCATGAGGCCGTTAGATTTCTCTACTCACTGTGTGTAAAATAAGAACTAAGGTCTTGAGCTGAGTGACAGTGGGGAGAGAAGAAAAGCAGAGAAACAGTTACAACCTGCGGGGGATTGCAGAGGGAGGTGGCTAGGGAGTTCCCCCACAATGCTAGCAGCCATTTGAGGTTCGTGGTTAGAAACACAAGCAAGACCAGCCTTACAGTTACAGATTTTTCTCTAGCCTCCTGTGGGTTGGGTGCGACGGTTGAGCAGGCAAGGAGCTGAGTTTAAGTGGAGTTAGAGTTTTGCCTACAAAGTGTAGCAAGTGGAGGAAGGGAGTGAGGATGGGAGCCGAAGGGTGCGGATGAACAGAGTGAGGGCATTCAGGTCAAACAAGGGGCACGTATGTAAATAAGGTGTCTGTGCCAATGGACGAGGGATCCTCAGAAGCTCTGGGGAGTTCTGCTGTCTACAGAAGGGGAGGCAGTAACCTTAAATAAAGACATCTCTGGCAATGGTGGCAAAGCATTGGCAGGGTGTTCGGGACATTGAAAGCTATAAAAGGTTTGCTCTCACTTATCTAGGCCGGCAGAAGGGGCTGGTGTGGAACAGATGGCAGCATGGGGACACAGGAAGGTCCAGGATGTGGATGCACTGTCTGTGGTGTTGAAGACGGTAGTGGTAGACGGAGAGAGACAGTGAGCCAATCCTGAGCCCTTGGGAACAGTGGCTGGGAGCTTCAGCTTGATGCGTGGAGAAGTGGAGCTTGATGACATCCGAGGGAATCACTCCTTAAGAACCTGCAGAGTGGCTGAAGCGGGACGCTCTGGTCTCTGTCACTTCCACAAATCTCTTCAAGTGCCCCTTCCGCCGGTTTCCCTGGGGACCTTCCAGAGTTGGATTTAACTGTGAAGTCTGAGATCTGCTTGCAGAGCTTGCCTTTCCTCAGCCCAGAGGCAATCAGGGGACCTGGACAGCCAAGAAGGACAGCTTCTGAAGGGCTTGTGGGAGGAGACTGGGCTCTCATAGCGTGGCCACTGCACAAGTTGTGTCCTTGGTGTCATACAGGAACTAAGGGGATGTCGAGGCTAAAGCCCCCAAAGTGTGAAATAGGCAAAATACCCTTCAATCACAGGGAGCCTTGCTGACCTGAGGGGAACTTCTTATTCTAAGAACAGGGCTCAGTTTCTTCTTCAGGGGATCTTTATTGTGGGAGGTTCTCTCTTCTCATTCAGGCTCCTTCCCCTTCTATATTTCCAGAGAATCCTCAAACATCCAATGCCAGTGGAAGGTGTCCCAGCCAGCTGAATAGGACTGAGCTACATGCAGAAGAACAGGGCTTGTGGGAGCCTGACCTTCTTGGTTGGGTCAGTGATCCACACGTGGCTTGGCTTTGGAGCCAAGACTGATCTGATCGGGGTCCATAGGCAGGAAGGGCCTAACATCTTCCTGAGGGGACTCAAACACGGTGATGGAGATGAACCTTTCAGGAGCAGCAATGGACTTGGTTTGAGGCCCAGGTGTGAAGTGGCAGTTGGGATACACGGAGTGTAAGGGCTGATTCTTTGTCAAAAATTAGATCATGAAGGGCAGGAGAAGTGATGGGGGTGAGATAGAGTGGAAGTGATCGAAGTATGTTGCATGCCTATGTGAACCTGCCAAAATGACACTCGTTATTCTGCATAAGTAATGTGCACTAGTAAAAAGGAATGCAAGATTATGGTCTGCAGCCAGTTAAGATGTTAGAACTAAAAGTCAGGTTCAGTGTTCGGTTTCAGTCTTACCTGTGTGGTGATTTGGATGCTGGCATTCACATTTCTGAGGTCCATCAGCCTGTGCTCACACAGATTGGAGAGAGAAAGGCTGAAAAGCTGACTGCAGAAGCCCCGTATGTGGAAGAAAGGCAGGGTCCCACCAGCACACACCCTGGGCTCCCGAGTGGGCAGGTAGCTATCATGGGCACATCCTCAAGTTCATGATCACAGAGCTGCGTCTCATTTAGATACAGGTGGCACCCTCCACTTGCACAGTGACCTGTGCTCTCAGCACATAGGTGCACATTGAATCCACACTCCAAAGTGTGTAAAAAACACACAGATCACTGGAGATGCCCTTTAATGGAGAAAGGTTCTCAGAATTAGCCCAGGAGTCTCAACCAAGGCAGGGCCACAGAAGCCATCAGTGGTAGGTGCTCTGGCACTACCAGGACAATCTTGGTCACCCCAACTCTGGCCGCATTGTCTGTGGTTCTCCTGGTCAGTGTGTTGGGTTTGTCCACAGCTGGACTACCACGGTTTGAACCTGAAATGTTCCCAAGCGTGGAAGACATGATCCCCAAATTCGTACCCCTGGGAGGTAGTGGAAACGTTAAGAGGCAGGGCTTAGTGGGAGGAAACTAGGTCACTGGCAACGTGCTCATGATGCGACTGGGCTGCCCTGGTCCTGCCTTTCCCTGGCAACCTGACCGTGTGAGCATGGCTTTTGCTCCATCCTGTGCCCCTGCCCGGATGCATCCAAAGCAACAGGGCCAACTGATTATGGACTGAAATCTCCAAACCATGAGCTAAACACTATTTTCTGCTGTAAGTTTTGTACTTTGTTGCTTTTATTATATTCTTTGTATTTATTTCTTATTTTTATTAATACATTTGTTTTACAGAAGGGCTGTATTCTTCATGGGGAGTTGGTGCATGCATATACATACCTTCTTCCATCTCTAGATCCTCCTCCAATCTGCAAACGATCTACATTCTTGTTTCCTATTATCCATCCCACATTTTGCCCTCTAAATTGTTTACGCTTTGGAAAAAAATCACATGATTTTTAAGCTTGTCTGTCTCATTTATTTTGTTTAATATTTTCCTACAAATGACTCAAGTTTTTCCTTCCTTATGGCCCAATAGTACTCTTTTGTGTGTAGATACCACACTTTCTCCATTCACTGCAGATGGACATATAGGCTGTTTCCAAGATTTAGCTGTCGTGGACTGGGCTGCTATATGCATGGGTATGCGTGGAGCACAGTAATATGATGCCTTCAACTCTTGCAGGAAGATTCCTGGAAGGGGAGTAGCTGTGTTGAAAACAATTTCTACTTTTAGATTTTTAAAGGAGTCTCCATACTGGTTTCCTAGGGGGTTGTACTAGTTCACACTCCCACCAACAATTCAGAAGTTTTCAGGGTGTCCCTTTTCCCTACATCCTCACCAGTATTTGTTATTATTTGTTTTCTTGCTGGTAGCTATTTTTTTTTTTTTTTTTTCCTGGGGTAGACTTTTCATTTCAGGATTTGTCATGGCAACAGAAATTGGACCAACACAGCTCTGGTGTACACGATTACATCCTCTGACACTGGTCATCAATTTTCCTAGCCTGTGTTCTCACACACTCACTGGCTGCCCCAGGCCAGCTTGGAGCAGGGACACCCAGCCAGCTCCTGTTCTCAGGCAGCACGTGTCTTTTTCTGAATTGTAGACTTCTTGTGTAGGGATCCGACGATCTCAACCCCGGGGAGGCACAGCGGTAGGAATCAGAAAAATAGGCATGAAGAAAAGTTGGGCTAGGTGGTTGCCAGTCTGCCTGATGGGCGGGACTGACTCAATGCACACACAAAGGATCCTTTATTTCTACCTTTACGAGGTTTACATCCCATAATACAAGGTTACCCGGTAACCAGCTGACCTCAACCTGACCTGATGTTTTTCTCACCGGATGTTTTTCTCACAGGATGTTTTGCTTATACTAGGATAGCTTTCTGCTTCAAGCAGGGAAGCCCAGTCCCACCTACACACTCTTGATAGATTTCCTGGCTTCCTGCGGCTCCCAACACTCCTGGCACAGGTATTGTGTCTTGACTCCTGTGGAGTGCTGATTAGTTGACTGCGCTGTCATATTCAGGTCTTGGGAAAGAGCTACCAGGTTAGCCAGAAAGATAGCATTCAGCTTCATGGCATCATGATAATTTACTCTAGTGTAAATTACTGTATATATGTTCTCAAGGCATTTTCCCTTGATGGCTTCTTTACTGTGTGCATGACCACAGATAAGGTGACTCCTATCTTTTTCTTTTTGGCTGGGCAGATACTCATTTTTCTTACCTAGAGGACATTTAGAAAATATCATATAGAAATTTAGTAGGGCGTGAAGGAGCCACAGAGATACGAGACTTCCCACTGGCTAAGTAGCTAAGTAAGAAGATATAGCTACTAGACTAAAGTCTGGAAAGCTCAACTCATGACTATTGTGGCTTGGGTCAGGCATAGTGGGGTGTCAATTCTCTGCATGTAAAAGTGGACATTTAAGTCACCCATGGAATTATCACAAGGATGAAATGGTGTGATTGCATAGCTGGTGAATCTCACCCAGGGGACATCAGCCATGGCTCTTTTGAGTCCTAGAAGAATGTGCTCTCTGTGGTGCTGCTGACAAATGTTCTTGAAAATAAAAACCCTAAGCAACCTGAGAAGCCTCTGCACACGAGGCAGCCCAGCTGCCATTGCAATTAGAGACAAATACTCTGCCATCACAGCTACTCCTGCCCGCAGCTGCGCTCAGGTCTACTCGGGCTCGGGGGAGACCCTGCCTGGCCTTCCTCAGAGCTGTCTTGCACATGGTGTCCCCAGGGCTGCACGTGGCAAGGAAATGAGTGAAAGCGAGCAACACCTGATGCTAAACAAATATCGTCATCTCACAAATGACTTGTCTCTGGAATAATGATTCTCGTGCTCGTAGAGCCCAGGGAGGCCAACATCAGAATCTGGTACTGGAGAATAAACAACTGAAAGGTGACTGGGGGTCTACTGGGAGTGCTACTCTTCCTGCAGCGAAATTCCATTCAGTGAAGGGAGAGAAGGTGCTCGTGCAGAGGCTTTTAGCCACAAATGCACACAAAACTCACCTCTTGCTGCAGTTTTGAATACTCCAGCTCTGCAAACCTAGAAGCAAGACAGAGAGGCCACGTCTGGGTAGTGCTTGGGGTTTGCAGAGAATGCACAGGGCTGAGAGAGCTCTCCCACCTGGCTCATTGGCCTTGGGTAGACACCACGCTAGTGTGCCGCCCCAGGGGGAGGACGGGGTTCCTGAGGGTTCCACTCAGAGTCGTGCAAAGTCATGCACGACTCAAAGTCGACAGCAAAGACAGATGCTTCATACCTTGCCCGCTTATTATGCCCAGTCCTCACAAGAAGAAAGATGGTAAGGAAACATTCTCTTTCACTCAGGTAGTTCCAATTAAGCTATTGTGGTTTAGGCCTACGATGTTCCCTGGAAGTCTCATATGTCAGAGGTGGATCTTTTAGAAAGTGACTGGATCACTGGGGCACGATGCTCATCTGTGAACTGGTTCGTTGAGGAGTTCATCGCTAAATGTGCTGTTCGAAGGTGAGGCCTGGGTGGAAGCTGTGTATCCCTGGGCGTGATGTGGGAGGGTGCACCTCTCTCCCCAGCTCCTGCTTCTCTCTGCCTCTGCTTGCTAGCTACCACGAGTCAGGCAGCTCTCCTCTGCCATGCTCTCCCACTATGCTATTTCTGTCTTGTAGCTGGCTAGCATGAACCAAAACCCACTGGCAACCGTGTGCTACATGAGTCACTCTTCCTGCGACCTGAGAGTGTTTGCTGTTCAGTATTCTGTCTTCACTGATGAGAAAGTGATGAGAACAACTGCGACGGAAAAGTCCACCAGATTTTGATGGGGAAGTTTGTCTTTCATGTCCATTTGCAATGGTCTCTCATCTCTTAGCAGGACTTTTCTTTTCATGGGTGAAACCTATCATCCAGCGCCACATGTGACAGTCACCTCCCACCACCCCAGGTCATCGAGGATCCTCTCTGCAAGGTCCCAGACAATGTTTCTGCCACCACACGTTACAACTCATGACACAAGAGCCATAGACGTGCTCTGTTTGTCTTGCGCAGGGTTGTGAATCATTTGCAGCATTCAATAGATTTCATATGAATACATAGAATTTCAGTCTCTCTGCCAAAACACCACATTTAGCAAGACTGGGTTGACATTTTCATATCAGCATGCGTTGGCTGCAGCTCAGGGGTGGCTTTTTCTTTTTGATGGGCTCTTGCTGTTCAATTTTCTGTAACCCTCACAGCTCCTTATTATTTCCTTTGGCACACAGGTCACAATCACTGTCACACATGTGGCTCTCTTCATGCACTTGTTTTATCATCCTGGCCCTGTAGGTTCTTGTATTTATAATATTTGTTACAGACCTTCCAAAATTTCCCCCTCATTGCTTGCTGTATTACTTAATTTTCCATTGCTATAATTAAATGTTTGAGGCTGCAAAACTTATAAAGAAAAGAGGCATGCTTAGCTCATAGTTTTGGAGTCTGAAAGTCTAAGATTGGGGGAATCATAACCCCTGTTAATTCGACTGCTCATTAGTATTCTTCTTGCCTGGTCATCACATGGCAGATACCATCATGGCAGGAGCTCATGTGAAAAGAAGAAATCAAATAGGAATACAGGAAGCCAAAAAGGAATTCGAGGTTCAGGTCTGCTCTTTTTTTTTTTTTTTTTTTTTTTACCAGGCTTGTCAGCAGAAACAATCAGGGTGCATGAGAGTCACATCAGTTCCTTATAGGGTCAGCACCCCCCGTTAGCTCAGCCACTTCTTGGGAGGTATCACTTCATAAAGGTTTCACCACCTCTTTAATCACTATACTGGGGACCCAGCTCCCAATACACAAATCGTTTGAGGACACAGCCAGGCCATGCTTAAGCCATGCTCATCTGCTCCCATCTAAACATTGTCAACTTGTACCTATTTCCTCAAGTTATCCTTGTTGAACAGTCAAAGGCAACAACTCACGGAAAGACATGATTGGTAGTCAAGGGTATCTATGTCAGTTAACCATGACCACAACAATACTACTTAGAAAGCAGTCACACCCTCACAGCAGCACGTGGTAGGAGGCATTAGGTCCCCAGCTCGCGGGCAGTAGGTCGGCTCCAGGCTGGCTCAGGCTGAGATGGCTCTGCTCCTCATGCTCCTGTTCTTCTTCCTGGGGCAGTGGGTTAGCCTGGATGGAAGGACGGCAGAGGTGCACCAGAAGAAGCAAAATCAGCACTGGTAGGTTTCTGCCTCCATCTCTGACCAACAGGTCACACGGACAAACCCCAAATCAATGGTGGTGGAATGTCACTGCCGAGTCTAGGCCCCTACAAATTGACATGACCTTGGTAAGGAGGGAACTTTACCAGAAGCGAGGCCTGTCCTTTCTCCATCTTCAGAGATGATCTGGTCTCTTGCAGTGTCACACTTTGAAGAGGCATTATTCTTCAAAGTGAAGAATTAAGTGGCTTGGCGACTCTGGCCACTAGACAGACTAACAAGGTGGCTTATGATGCAGGCTTTTGGGGAGCCATTTGTGTCAGTTATGCCTTTTGAGGAACTAACTAGAGACTAAAGGCCAGCCATGTGGACAGCGTGCCACTGAGACCCAGTGAAAACTCTGGACACTGAGGCTCCCATGCACATTGTCACATATGGTCGAGGACCCACTGTCCCTGCCTCCCTAGTGGAAGACATCAGACAGCTCCACGATCACTCTTTCCCCAGATTCTGCTTCAAGCAGCTCTTCTTTAGCTCATTTTCATCTGTATCCTTTTTCTGCCATAAACTGTAATCAGGAGTACTACAGCTCCCAGGGACTCCTGTGAGTCCCATAGGTATTCACCTGGTGATGGTTAGGGGAGCTCTCATACTTGAGTTGCACTGAATGAAGGTGGCCTTGTGTGGCTTGTTCCCTAACTGTGCCATTGGCCTTAACTCTCACAGATGGAAACAAGGAGGGATAAACATGAAAGCTGCTCTAGTTTGATCTTGAATATTTTCCAAAGGTCTTTCTGTTAAGTAGTCCCCATGTTGGCACTCTTGGGAGAAGGTGACACCTTTAAGTGGTGGTGTCTAGTAGGGATCATGGAGTACATGCCCTTGAAGGAGACTATAAGGCTCCGGCTCTTGCTCTTCCTCTTTTCTCATCCTGGCCATGAAGTAATTTGCTCTACCATGTGCTCCCCACCAGACCCAAAGCAATGGGGCAGATGTATTATGAAGTGAACCTCCAAAACAATAAACCAAATTAACTTTCTTCTTTATAAGTTGTTTATCTCAGATATTTTCTTATATGACTGGAAAGCTGACTACCACAGAATCTGATAATGCAAATTGTTATCATATCCCTCTCAAGTATGTCTGTATTCATCCAGCTAGCCAACATTTATCAAGCAACTACTATGTGCCCAGTGCTATATATATTCTACAGCCCGAGATAAGAAGTAAAAGCAATGTGGCTTTAGCTTCTAGAGGAGGGAATGGAATGTAAACAAGTAGACAGACAGGGCAGATACTTTCAGACTGTCAGGAGTAGAGTACTATGGGATTCAATCAAAAAGGTGGGAAGTGGTATAGGTCAGCTCTTTGTAGTGAAGACAGGCTCTTTTGGAAAGGTGACATTTGAACAGGCCTGAGGGAAATGTGGGAGGAAGTTGGGTCATGATGTTTCAGGACAAGAAGTTCTAGAAAGCGAGAGAAGCGAGCCCAGCAGTGTGTGAATGGGGGCTCTGGCATAGGTATTGCCATACTCACGACACTCATCCTATGGGAAGTTTCCTTTGCCTGGTCTCTGGAGGGACTACTGAGCCTGTGGGAACCCAGTGGACCTCAGATTGGTCCTGGGCCAATTTCTTTGGGTTTGGTTTGTGTGCCTTGTTAGGAGGTGTGGCTTCTATCCCATGTTCAGCCTCAGAATCACCTCTGTGCCTCTTTCCTCCTTCACAAAGGATAAGCAGTGTCTCTGATAGCTGCTGGCTTCTCAAGAAAGATAGAAGGCCAACAAGAAATAAAATGATAGGAAATGAGACTTATTTCTATTTATTGGGTCCATGAAATGAACAAATAAGTCCCTAGTTGGAAAGTACAGGGTGACTAAGAAGTAGCTGTGAGGGAAAAACCTAATGGGGAACTTTTTATTAGAGACTAATTTCCAAGTCCACCCTTTTGGCTTCCCCTTCAGCCCCTCTGCGGTTCTCAAAGCCTCCTGGGTACTCAGGTGGCCACACTGACAGAGGCTCTGAAGGTTCTTCTGCCATGAGGAAAAGCTGCAGGTGTGGGAAGCTCAAACATCGCAGGTAAGGGCTGTTTGGGGACTGTGCCTAGAAGGTGACAACCGCAGAAGCTAAGCCATGAGTGGAAGGTGCTGGGTAGGCATGTTGGCAGGACTAGCTCAAGTGCCCTTTTCATCGAGTCCTTTCTCCAAAAGACTGCTTAGAATGCACGCTTGGGGCAACAAGGAACTTCCCTGCCGGTAGGACTTCCTCACCCATCAGGCCAGTCAACCAAGGAGGCAAGAAGCGGGGTCCAGTTTGCATATTTGTGATGTGTTCAGCATTTGATGGATGTCTAGCTGTGTTCACTGTGACCTTTTTAAAAGGGCATGCCTTGTTCTCAATTCCTCTTTCTTGGTAGCCTGTCTCCTTCCCCACGTCGTCTCTTTTCTAGTTTCTTTCCCCCTAGCCTCCCGGGGGACTTCCCTCCATCTTGCACCCTGCACCCCTCATAGCCCACATCATAACTCCAGAGAGAAACTGTACACAATGCGAAGCAAACACGGTTCACACTAAGAAACAGTCTCTGGAGAACTTTCTCTCCCAGTGTACTATGTGTGTACTGCTTAGGAGGGATGTAATAGTGAACTAACATTTTCTCCCTCAGTGCCCACCCCCACGGTACGTAACTTGGAAGAGTCCAAGGGGGAGACCTCATAACTTTCTAGAAATGACTTCCCTGGCCTTCTTACTCTGACCAACTTCTCAAATAAAGGCATTCGAAATGTTATGACGAGGGCTGGTGAGATGAACAGCAGACTGAGCACCTGCTTAGGCAACCACAGGGACCAGGTTTCGGTCCCTGACACCACATGCTGTGCTGGCCCCACCCCTGGGCACACTGAGCTGGCCAATGAGACTGGGCATGAGGACACACGCATGTAATTCCAGTGCTGGGGAGGCTGAGACAGGAGGACCACTATGAATCGGAGCTCTGTAGTGTGATCCTGTACCAAAAAAAGTTACGACAAATTGGATCCCTTGAAGTAGGCTCTGAAATAAAGTACTAAGCCAAGAGGGCATAAAAGTAAGCAGAAGCCATTTTTCTTTTTTGCCCAGGGTTAATGAATGTTTGCCCTTGGCAGAGAGAATGTGTAGCCATACTGTTTCCTAATAATTTGGGTTTTCTCTCTCTTTTATTTTTTTCTTAACAAAGTAAGATGAACTGGAGGACCACTGGTGGTTTCAGAAGGCAGAAAGTATTTCCTTTTTGTCCCCTTTCTTTTCCCTTTCCAGTGAAAGTAGAATCTACACATTTGTGAACTCCCACATGCTCCAGGGAGACCCTACCAGAGGCCTTGGAGCTGCTGGTCCCCACTTCAGACACAGGCTGTAGAATACCCTCTAGTGTTTTATTGTAACCTAGCCTGAAATTAACCCGAAAATGCTTTTTAAGAATGGACCTCAACAGAAATCTCTTCAAACTCTGTATGAAGGAATATTTGGAGTCTGAGGAAGAATACAAGAAGTAGGAAAATGTTGCACACATCTGGGTTGAGAGATGACTGCCATGGGGTCGCCCTTGCGTGCTACTGCGCAGGAGGTCAGATACTTCTTTTCCAACAATATGGGTTTTCACGTATCATGAAAGTGTGTTTTGCAAATTTCTGGAAGTGCTAAAGTCTAGCACCGCACAGCTACACCTGTGAGAAAGCAAAGGATATTTGCAGAATCAAAAATGAAGAAAAAGCTGTGACTCACAGGAGCCGCTCCTCGGGCTGGTAGGAGCGGTGTGGGAAGGGCAGGGAGCTGCGATTGGGTCAGGTTGGCAATCCAGGAGTTTAGGTTGTAATGACTTGACCAGCAGAGACCTGCTAGAGGGTTGGGGGTTCTCCAAGGAAGAAGTTGGAACTGAGACCTCAGGGTGAGGATGAATAAAAACAATTGCCTACCCAGGTGTGGTGGTGCACACGAAATCCCACGTGCTAGAGGCTGAGGCAAGAGGACTGAAAGTGAGAGAGTACTTACAGATAAAAAGCTGATTGCCTACAAGGAAATGAGCCCCAGACTGAACTCTGTGACAGCAGCAAAAGAAATCAAAACATGCTGAAATAATGTAGGCAAAGTGCAGGGAGAAAATAGCCATAATCTTATACTACATCTAAAAATAAACCATTTTCAAATATGGACAAAGTAACAAACTTGAGATGATTGATCTATTCCCTCAAAGTGCTGGGTCATGGTGTGTGATAGTGGATTAGGCCATAGTCGGCTAAACATAGTTCTGGGTAAGGACAATGGACTTAGTGAAAAAGGAAGACCTACCATGGGCATGGGTGACAGCAACCCATGGGATTGCAGCCTGCATGGACTAAAAAGGGAAAGAAGGAAGAAGGCTCACTGCTTCCTGCCTGCAATGCCAGGAACTGCTTCTCCTCTGGGGTGCTCCTCTGCCGTGCTGCCCTGCCTTGGAGCCAGCCGACTGCAGATGGAAACCTCTACAAAGTGTGAGCCAGACGGAACCGTCCCTCCTCTACACGGTGGGTGTTGGGTACTGCCTCTTTGTGACAAGAAGGTCATTGAGACAAACACTATAAAGTCTTCGCCTGAAGATTTATTTAAGAATAAAATTGACCTCAAAAGAAGAAGTTGACTTCAAAAGGAAGTAATGAGATTAAATTGAAACAGGTATTTAATACACAAAAGTCTGTTTGGGGAGTGTTGAAACCAGGTGAAGTGAAGGTACTGGCTATAATAGTGTGTAAGGTAGGGACAGAGGACAGAGATGAGGCACCTGGGAATTTTGGGGGGAAGGACAGTAATATTCTTTGATTATAGAACTTATGAAAGCAGCTTGTTTTTTGGGAATATTCCAGGGTAATCACTTAAGGAGAGAACTTGTATGTATGATTTCCAAATCAATGGAACAACACCACTGAATGTATAAGAATTGATAGATAAAACGGATGCAAAAAAAAGGGAGAGAAAAATTGAGTTAAGTGTGAAGCCCTTAACAAGATGACTGAAATAAATCCAAGTACAGGAAAATTCAGGGAATAAGCCAAATTAAGCTCTCAATTATACGTACAGATTGTCAGTCATATTGAGTTAGAAAATCTAACTAGGCATTTACAAAGAAACATTTTAGAAAAGAAAGACAAATGTATGTTGAATGTAAAAGGAAGGAGAATATCAGCAAAACATCAGTTCAAAGAAAGTGGTATAGCTATGTTAGGAATAGACACCAGGTGGTCTTTCAGGTAAAAAGTGATGTTTAGGAAAAATGTCACTAAATCATAGAAAAAAAAAAAAAAGCAACTCCCTGGAAGGATGTAACTTGTGGGCATGTGAAGATAGCATCAAATTAGAATGAAGCAAAAACTGACAGAATTTCAAAAAGAAATGAACGATTCTCTAGTTATAGGGGGAAAATTGAATAAATCTCTTCTAGGATTTGATGGTTTATAGTAACAAAGACATATAGAAGATCCAAATGGCCCATGAGCAGCAAACTTGGTCACAAAGATCTATGTCAAGAATACACATTTTACTACAAATACA
>PVJA010006193.1:30146-74640 GCA_004027025.1 Myocastor coypus
AAAAAAAAAAAAAAAAAAAAAAAAAAAAAAAAAAAAAAAAAAAAAGAAGAAGAAAAGAATATGCACTCTTTCCAGCAGTGGTTCTCAACCTTTCTAATGCCATGACCCTGCAATACAGTTCCTCATGTTGCGGTGACCCCAAACTAAAAAATAATTTTGGTGGCTACTTCAAATTACTAATTCCAATAAATAGCATTTCACCACGGCATAGCATGGGTTTAAATATGTATTTTCCGATGGCTTTAGGCGACCCCTGTGTTTTGGTTGTTCGACCCCGACTGGGGTCGCGACCCACAGGTTGAGAACTGCTGCTTTCTAGGAATGAATGATACAAAAGAGAGCAATACCTGATATACAACAAAGAATTGAAGAGTCTGGCATAGGACCTGGGAGATAGCCCTCAGGTTTAAATATCTGCCTGGTAGCTGCAAGGTCCTGAGTTCAACCCCCAATGTAAAAACAAACAAACAAACAAACAAACAAACAAACAAAGATCTTTCTGGGTTAGACACTAATTGCAACAGTTAATATCAACCCATATGTGTTCTGAAAATTCTTAAGTAATTCATGATTTAAAAAGTGACTGAACGTGGAGTCCAAGAATATATTGTTAACACTAATAAAAAAGTAAATTTACATTCACTGGATATCTAGGAAAATATAGTTAAGAAAATCTATAGATGAAAAGATCAACCAAAATAATGAAAGTATTTAGGGACAGGGCTGGGAAGATAGTGCAGCCATCTAGGCGCCTGACTGGAAAGTGCAAGGATCCAAGTTCGATCCTTGATACTGCATGCAGTTCTGGCCCCAGAACTTCTGGTGTACAGGGCTGGCCACTAAACCTGGCATGGTGGTGCATGCCTGTCATCCCAGCATTGGGGAGGCTAAGACAGGAGGATCACTGTGAATTGGAGCTGTGTAGCAAGACGCTGTATCAAATAAAGAAATGAATACATACATAAATAAATAAGTGATTAAAAAGTATTTAGGGATAAATCTATCAAAAGATATGAAAAACCTTTATGTGTGAAGAGCTTAAAGCTCTTGAAGATCTAAATGAATAGAAAGATACCTAGTAATGGTGGATTATGGAATCAATTTCTTTTTTTTTTTTTTCTGGGACTGGGGATCGAACTCACAGTCTTGCACTTGCCAGGCAGGCACTCCTGCCATGGAGCTATCTCCCCAGCCCTGGAATCAATTTCTAAATAGGTTAATTTTATGCAACTTTTAACTTGAATGTATTTGTAGTAAAATTCAAACTATTTATTCATTTAATTATTTGTTTTACAGTTGCAAGGTGACTCTAATTTGTGTAATATAAAGAACCAAGAAACCCAGGACAACTATGAAGAGAAACTTCAGCCAATAAGCACTCACTCTATGACCTTTGCAAGACTTGAACTACTAGAAGAAAGTGTAATATTAGCTCATAGTGATAGCATACAACTAGAAATGGAACCCACATGTATATAAATTGTAACATGGCAGAGATTTTATTTTGTACATAGAGAGAAATAAGAATTTCTAGAAGCAGCACTGGAACAACTTGATATTCACATGGAAAAAATTAGATGTCTATGCCAAGCTGTATTTAAATGAATTAAAGGCCTACCTATGAAAAACCATGAGTTTAAAAGCATGGGAAGAAAATGAAAGAGAATGCGCTAGTGATCTCGGGTAGGAAAAGACTTCTTTTTTTTTTTTTAAATTTTATTTATTTTCTTGTTTCAGAACTTTTTTGTTTATTTTTATGGCCAGCTCAGCCCACCCCGAGGGCAGGGCTGGCACAGCATGTGGTGCCGGGGATCAAACCTTGGTCCTTGCAGCCGCCTGCAGGTGCTTTAGACCACTGAGCCATCCCTCCAGGCCCAGGAAAAGACTTCTTAAACACAGACCTGGGAGTACAGGCCATAAATTTCAAAAGGGGAATACATTTAATTAAATTAAAATATTTCTGAAGGCTCTTTTGTACATTAAAGGTATCATAAACAAAATGGAAGATACAAATCTTGAATTTGGAGCAGGAATTTGGCATGCACATAAGCAAGAAAAGCTTTGGTACAGAACTTCTAAACAGTTCTCATGGGAAAGGTCAAAGGGCACAAGTGGGCAGAATCAGACAACGACCCTCAATGGCTTCAGAAAATCTATAACCCGGGAACATCAATTAAGCAGAAAGCACTTAATAACTTATACTCATAATAAGATCAGCAAAAATGAACAAAATCCAACCTGGCTAGGCTATGATCTCCTGAGGAGGTATAAACAGGTCTAGGGGACAGCTGTCAATATGGAATATGGGGTGACACAGCACATGCTGAGCAGGGCTGGCCCAGCTCTGAGGTTCCCAGCAGCATAGGGTATAATGGAGGAAACTGGAAGCCAGGGTGGATGCCCAAGTGAGGGACCCAGCCTGGGGCATCTAAAATCAAACATTTTAGTAAGGTTTTATTTCTCCGTGATGGAACACGTATTCTATTATTTTCTAGACTTACTTTTGTATGCCTAAACTTTTCCCAATTGAAAGTGTAAATGGGTAAAGGTTTATGGGGGAAAGGCACTCACACGTAACTGGAGCGACTGTTAATTCTTACAGGTTTGTGGCTTATGTCTGGATGTGCTCCCTTATATGCTCAGAGATGAGGCATCTGGGAGGCACTTGAAGCCCCGGGGCCTTACATTCATTGCTGGGTTAGTCCAGTGATGAATTTATAGCTAGAAGTGATGTCAGGGAGGCGGCCCCTGGGGGTGTGGCCTGCAATGGTCTCTCTGCTGCCCTCCTCCCTTCATCTCCCCTGCTTGCTGCTGCCCTGCCATGGACTGTTTCTCCTCTACCATAACCCTTTGCCCAGGGACAGCTGACTATGGATTGAAACCTTTATAAGGTATGAATGAAAAGAAACCTTTTCTCCTTTAATTTGTGGGTGCCGGGTATTGTGTCTCAGAGACTAAGCAGTGATTAAGACCATACAACAGGAAAAATAAAAATCTCCCATGATGCCACTCTTTGTAATCTCTTGGATAGACTAAGTGGAATAACAGTTTTTTTTTTTTTTTTGTCTTTTTTTGAGACAGGGTCTCGCTATGCAGTTGAGGCTGGCCTTGAGCTCACTTTTGTAGCCCAGGCTAGTCTCGAACTCGCACCAATCCTCCTGCCTCAGCCTCCCAAGTGCTGGGATTACAGGCGTGCGCCACCACGCCCGGCTGGAATAACAGTTTTGTGATGCTGTTGGCAGGAGACAGCCACTTCCCTGCACTGCAGGCCGGTTTGCAAATTGCAGCCCCTCCCCCTATATCTAGCATAATTACTTCCAGGTCACAGAGCCTAAGAAAATAACCTTAAGGCAAAGGTTTATTTACACAAAATGCCACATAGCAATCACAGTTTGTTATAACTATTAACAACTATACCAAAAAAAAAAAAAAA
This sequence comes from Myocastor coypus, assembly GCA_004027025.1. Taxonomy (NCBI): domain Eukaryota; kingdom Metazoa; phylum Chordata; class Mammalia; order Rodentia; family Myocastoridae; genus Myocastor; species Myocastor coypus. Next base: position 33,580 of record PVJA010006193.1, read on the forward strand.
AAGAGAGACCCTAAACATCTAACATTATCTACCTAATCAGTCGTAGTTTGTGTACGACTTAAAAACGCAACACATCATGAACATCAGAAAGTCGGTACTGAAAATTTCAATTTGTGGAACTGCTTGCTAAATATTAAGTTAAAGCAAAACAGGGTACAGACGAATGTAAAAGTTAAATCACTAAATATTATCTACCCACTGAGGTCAACCTACCAAAATGTTAATGGAACTTACTTTTGGAAGGATTGTAGGTGACTCACAGCTTCTTAGAATGCTTTGCCTATCCCAAAAAGTGTGTGTGTGTGTGTGTGTGTGTACTGTTTGTTTTACAGTGGTTCTCAACCTGTGGGTTGAGACCCTGGCGACCAAAACACAGGGGTCGCCTAATGCTGTCGGAAAATACATATTTAAACCCATGCTATGCCATGGTGAAATGTTATTTATTGGAATTAGTAATAAATATTTCTCAACATATATTGTTTTTGTGATTAATCAGTATGTTTTAATTATATTTGATTTGTAGCAGTGAGAATACATAATGCATATCAAGTATTTACATTCCGAGTCATAACTGTAGCGAAATTACAGTTTTGAAGTAGCCACCAAAATTACATTTTGGTTTGGGGTCATCGCAACATGAGAAACTGTATTGCGGGGTCAAGGCATTAGAAAGGTTGAGAACCACTGGTTTAAAAGGAGAGTTTCTCTTTTAGAGAAATTAAGCGGTCTGGAGAGAGTGTCAGGAAACACAGGAGACTGCAGACTCCTCCCATTCCCATAGAAGTCTGTTGGCTATTGCAAAATCGTAAAAGGTGTGGATTTAGGTTCAAGAGTGACGTCAGCACGGACTGGCTGGGTTTTGGGGGGAAGCTGCCCACCTTCTCTGATCCTAGTTTCATTTCTGTAAAATGGGCCCAGCCAGCGGGATGGCCCGGTTCCCAGCTTCGTTTTGAGGGTCCTGGGCTGGGGTCCGGCGTGCAGGCGCGATGTGCAGAGACCCACGCGCGGGGCGTTCCGCGGGGATGGCTGAGGTGGCCGCCAGCCATAGCAGCGACGCCGAGCCGACTCGGGCGCCCTCGGCGGGCGGCGCGGCGGGGGCGGGGACGCGGCAGGGGCGGGGACTCGGCGGGGGCGTCGGAGGCCGGGCGTCCGAGGCCGGAAGGCGGGGATCCCCCTGTGGCGCGAGGAAGTCCCCGTGCGCGGCTATAAGAGCGCGGGCGCGAGCCAGCCAGTAGCACCTCAGCCATGTCGCGTGGTCTCCAGTTCCTGCTCCTGAGCTGCGGTAGGGCCCGGGGCGCCTGTCACCTTCCTGCCCGCGACAACACGCTTGTCACCCGCTCACCACGTTCTCCCCTCTTTCTTGCAGCCTGCAGCCTGGCGCCCGCCACACGAGAGGTGAAGGTGGCCTGCTCCAGGACGGTGGACCTGCCCTGTCCCGCACCTTGGGACCCGCAGGTCCCCTACCAGGTGTCCTGGGCCAAGGTAAGGGGAGACTAGGCTGTGGGGCTCCCTGCGCGGGACCGAACCGAGCGAGGGGCGGGGCGTTTCCCGCAGCTGAACGGGAGGCTCAGCTTAGGCTTCTGGAGACGCGCCTCAAGCCCCGCCGATCCTGGGTCGCATCCAGGTACCCGACAGCTCTAGGATTTGTTTCCCGAGGGCGTTGTCCTGTGCTTATTCCTAAAGATGGCTCGTGATGCCAGTTTGGGAAGGGCAGAGAACCTGCATTGTTAATTCTAGGGGCCACCTGTGGTGGCAAGCCACACAGAAAGTCAAAAGGGCCCCGGATGTGGGCATTGGGCCTCAGGGTTGTCCCTAGACTCCCGATTTCTTGTATCTTGGGACTGTGATGCCCGCAGAACACTGGCGGGGGAGGGGTAGCTTGCGAGGAAGGGGTCAGACGCAAGCGACTTAGGTTGTGGTTACCAGGGGCCACCGCTGCTTTCTGGGACATTGTTGGCTTCCTCCCCACATCTGCTGCGTTTCCAGCCTGTGGCAGGCGAGTGTGAGCCAGCCGTGAACGCGCAAAGACGTAAGCGACGGAGCCCTGCTTGCTAGGAAGGCGTCTAGGCCCTACTGTGAGAGCCTTGCTGCAGGAGGCGCTTGCTTTTTGGTTTCCTTTTGACAAGATCATTTTCAGAGTCTGAGATTGCAGTACCTGTGGCCTTATAAAGCCCAGTGTCTGAGCCCAGTCCGGGCATTTTGCTCTCCTTTAGGAGTGGTTACTCTCCCCTGCCACCTCCATTTTAAACCACATGAAGGTAACATCGCAGCATCGCTCTATGGCTCTCTCTGACTTGCCATCTTATCTTGCAGGGAAACCCCGTATGTGTGTAGCTTTCCACAAGAGGCGGGTGATTCCTCTGCCAGGTACCCTGGACAATGACTGCGCCAATACGTTCGTGCGTTCCGCAGGCATCCTAGTCTGCTGTCTTGATTGCAAAGGTGCTCAGTCAACCCAGGCCCGCACCCCAGGTGCTGCTCAGCAGAGACGCCACAGTTGCCTCTGCCCAGTGTATTCGTGTTGCCACTTCATTTCTGTCTTGTTCCCTGTGGGAGACCAGGGAACACAATTCCAAAACTGTGCGTAGAGTCAAAGCATGAACACTTTTAAAAATATGGTAGCCAGGCACGGTGGCATAAGTCTGCAATCCCAGCACTCCTAGAGGCTGAGGCAGAAGGAGAGACAGTTTAAGGGAAGCCAGGGCAACTGAGCAATCAGTGAGATTGTGTTTCAGAGGGGACAGTGTTGAGGCTGTAGTTCTAGGTGAGACACTTAGGTGTAGTCTCCAGGAATATGAGAGAACAAGGGAGTGCGGGGAGAGAGAGAGGAAAGAGAGGGAGAGGGAAAGGGAGGGAGGGAGGGAGAGAGGGAGGGAGAGAGAGAACGTTATCTGAGTATTCATCCTATGTCAGGCGCAGATGTAAATATTTACATACATTATCCATCTCCATCTTTTCAACTTGAACACAAAAGATTGGCACCATTACTATTTTATTGCAACCAATCCTGGTTCATAGGTGTGGAAACAGCCAGGAGAGGGAGATAACTCACTTGGTGTTGCCCGGCGGACTAAATAACAGAAAGAAAACTTGGAGCCAAGTGGTCTGACAGTGGCTCCCACGCTGTAAGAGCTCTATCTTGATATCTCTGTTTTCTACCTTAATTACGGTACAGAAAATAGACGTGTTCCTTGGCTAGGGAGGTATGGCTGTAGTTATCTCAAACAAGAAAGAAAACACGAAACCGCTGTCCCTTCCAGAGAGTAATTAAAAAAAAAAAAAGAAAACATTATTAATATCCCTCAGGGAGTAATTAAAAAGTACTCATGAAACAAGTGGATGAAATTTCAGACTGTAAAGTTCAAACAGTTGTCAAGTTAAATCTTCTTGCACAGGGTAGTTTGGAATGGTTCAGTAAACCGTAGCAATTAACCTTTGGCTTCTCTGAGGATGTCAGCTGATGATGTAACTCTGTAATGTATGGGCTTGTCTACTGGACGCAGTTCTTGCAAGATTTATCTTGAAGGGCTCTCCCAACAGTTGGTTAAAAAAAAAAAAAAAAAGGCAGCAATCTTCTCGGCATTTTCTTCTTTTTCTGTTGGCCCGTGGAAGAAGATTATTGAAAAATCATGTTGTGGTTATTTTTAAAGAAATCAACTATGAGATTGGGGAAAGCACATAGCTACCACATGCAAGGCTCTGGACTGAACCCCAGCACCACATTAAAGAATAATTAAATTGTGGTTGAGATTGGTGGTTAGCATAGCAGTGTTCGGCCAGTAAACTAAGCAGGTATCTTCCACCTGATGTGTGCTGTTGCTTTAAATATTTTTGAACAGGTCTCAGCATATTCTATAGTTATTTGCTATTTTCCAGCCCAGTAATTACACTTTGTCCTCCATTGTGCTTGTATGACAAAAATGGACAGAGTATTCTGGAAACAAGACTGGTGGTGAAGTGCTGAACTATTTCATCTTACAGAAGGCTAAAAATCTTGTCCTTTTCTGATCGCTTCCCTGTCAGAGGTTTCAGGGAAGAAGAGAGGAAGCCAGGAAGTGAGGGAATTTCATCTGATGTTGTAGCTAGCTCTGTTCTTCTGGCTTTGGGGACTCTGTCCCCTCTGCTGGGTGGAGAGGTAAAGCAAGGTCCTTTGGAGGGAATTTCCCCGTCTGCCCCCTCTGAGCCACATTCTTGCAGGTCACCTGCAGATCACAGGGCTGGCTTGCTGCCTTCTGGAGGCACAGAGCTTCCTGCCATGGTCAGGTGGCATTGATGACTGTGATTCACAAAGGACCCTTGTAAAATATATGATTTTTAATCATTCACCTTTTACCGGAAACTCCAAGCCGATGATGTTCAAATAGGGCTTACAACCCTGATGAACTGGGAAGGAACAGTGTCTTTTTATTCTGTTTCAAAGATGCAGAGCAAGAAGTCTGAGCAGGTTCAATAGGGGCATGCATGAGAGCTCTCCGGCAGAGCCACAAGTGGACAGTAGTAGTCTAAGTGGGATTTCCAAATGCTTCTTGTCTCATCCCTTTCCTCCTCTGTGCTTTTTGAAAAAGGGCGAGTGATTAAGAAAAAAAAAATAGAAAAATGAATAAATAACATCTGTGGGGGTCTTGGTTCAATTTAGCTTTTGAAGCTGTAATAGAATGGGCTCTCTGGTGAGGTATTTTGAGAACATAGGCAAATAGACTTTGAACCATCCCGCTTCCTCCTGTGCTGTGACATTTGACCTTTGCTTAAAGTCTAGGAGCCATAACACAGTAGAGTGTCCACCAGGAGTAAGGCCATGCATGAGAGGACTGCATCTGCTAAGTGTCGTTGTGTCCCCACTCTCTTGAGTGAAGCTGTCTTGCTATTGAGAAAGAATATGATTCTGGATGAGGTGCTTTGAGCGTGGCGGATGCCCTGCACTAGCAATCAGGAGTACTTATTTATCCAGGAGAAGCAGTGCCATGTGTTCCAGCTGCTCTGACAGCCTATGGTGACGCAGAATGAAAGAGGATATCTAGTGCCGTCTCTAGGTGGTGTTGCGGGGGCGAGGGCAGCGCTGCATCACAAGACAAGGCCCTGTTCAGAAGATTTCCAAAGGAAGGAAGAAGGGGAAGTAAGATAGTGATTTCAGCTAGCAGATCAGACTCGAACTTTATAAAATTTGGAAGAACTGCAGCTGTGGCCCACGTTGTAGAGTGATCTGATTCTGATGTGGATTCTAAGGGAACTGTTGGAGAGCAGGACCATGGCTTGCAGCGAGCTGCGTACAATGTCACCATTCAGGTCTTGCTCATTGTCCGGGACTCACTGGAAAGCTGTCTTCCTTGTATGTTAAGAAACTCCAGCGGAATGGAGTTATATGTCTGTCTTTCCTTTCTTATGTGATAATGAACTCTAAGACTTAGAGTACCAAAGAGAACACAGTGCCTTGGGTGGGGATGGAGTTACGAATAACTCAGTATGTGTCATCTATTCCATCATGAATCCTAAAGAACCTGTGCAGGAGGAGCTAACGGATGCTATCAGTGTGCTTCCTTGACTCTAGAATGTCATGTGTTGACAGTGCTTTGAAGGATAATTTTTAGGAGAAAAGTGAAATGTTTCTATGTTAAATGCAGAAATATTGAAACATCAACATATGAACAATATGTTAGAATAAAAGAAAAATCATGTTCCTCCAACGGACACCCGTGGTCTTGCTTTCATGGGCTCCACCTTCGGTCAAACTATGAAAAAGGTGAAGTTGGTTTTCAGGTGTCTCTCCTAGTCACACTTTTAGCTTGAGACAATCTTTTTTTTTTTTTTTTTTAAGAATTTTTTATTTTTATTTATTTTCTTGTTTCAGAACTTTTGTTTATTTATTTTTATGGCTGGCTCAGCCTGCCCTGAGGGCAGGGCTGGCGCAGTATGTGGTGCAGGGGATTGAACCATGGTCCCTGCAGCTGCCTGCAGGCACTTTAGACCACTGAGCAATCCTGCCAGGCCCCTTGAGACAATCTTTGTAAGTCTCAAGTGTATGCCACGTCCTGGGCCTGATGTTGGCCACCAAAGATCAACATAAAACTTGCTAGAGGAACATCTTGAGCAAAGGCATGAAATGGGGAATCCATAAAGGCTCTGTGAGGGAACAGGCTGGGAAAATAGTGATCTAATCAACAGGGTGACTGGAAGAAAATGTCAGAAGGTAGGCAGCTTGTGAACAACCCTGAATGTCAATCAGCATTGACCTGAACTGTATGCTTTTGGCAGCCATTCAAGGATTTTTAACAAAGAGAAAGATATAATGGGAAATAGATCTATAGAAAAGCATGCTTCGCGTGTTGCTGGACAGAACATAATTCAGTCTAGAAGGTGAGCTTTAGAAGAAGCTTCATGCTTTCATTACAGTGGGATTATTCCATCAGGTTAACTCAGTGAAGACTTTGACCTATCTTTGCGAGTTTCTTGCTCTTTTGGATTTCTTGGTCCCCAGGCCTGGGCAGATGGTTGGCTCCATATGGTATGTCCCAGGCTGGAGGCTGCTTTCTCAAAGGTAGTGAATAAAGTTTCCAGCAGGGGAGAATGGTGGATCATTGAGGCTTTGAATAATGACAGAACATAGTAAGATAGATAAAAACGTTTAGTTTGAAAGAGGTTAGAGGGGAGGCAGCTGAGAGTTAAAAAATAAGCAAACGAAAATCCCCATGTATTTTCCATGAATATAAGGGGAACCTGAGCTTCACAAGACTGGATTGTTTTAGTTATTTTTTACATGAAAAAGGGGAAGTGTGCAGCAGATCTCAGTGACGCATAGGAAGATTTCACATGCAGTGGGACTGAAAACAGATTCGTTATCTAAAAAAGGGTTCTTCCATCTAAAGCTGTTTCCATAATCCCTTCCTGACCACTTCTGCAAGTATCTAAAATTTTATAACAATAGCCCTATGTTTTTGATAGCCCTAATTTTATAATAACAGCCCCTGTCAGCTGCCTGTTTCTCTCCAAAGAGTGCTGGACCAAAATACTCCTCAGAGATTCCTGCACGCCCTCTACCTGCTCTTCTTTTCTTGTTTTGTTTTGCATTGAAGCAGATGAGGGTAAAATTCCACTGAATGGTCTTCAAAGGAGGCTGTGTCCCAGAGGACATAGGGACTGTCTAGAAATATGGATGTAGATAGGAAAGCCCTTTAGAGAAAGGAGGATGCTAGCCGCCATATACGATTTGATATCACCCTGGACCAGACTTTGTGTGTGTGTGTGTAGGGGGGGCTCATTTCTAGAGGGGAAGCTTGTATGTACCAGGCTCAAAGTAGGGCCAGCCAGAGGCTGGGGCCACAGAGAGACAATTCCCTGTGTACAGATACATTTATGTGCTGGGACAGGCTAGCCCTCTCATCAGGGCTCTTGGAATTGTGAACGGTACCAAGTTGAACCAAATGAATCTTAAACATATTGGCTGATGTATACTTATAATGGGAAAATATTGAAAAATCAAAATATAGTCCACATTTGAGCTATGGCTGATGCTGTAATTGAACTGTGCTGCCCCCAAGGTATGTTGAGGTCCCAACTCCTGGATCAGTGGTGTCTTAGTTCATAAACTTAATTCATTCCACTCTTCTGGTTAAAATGACCACATGTGTGTTCATGCAGGAAATATGGACACAGTTGTGTTATCTGACACAGAGTCCACAAATAAAAGTAAAATTTTGCCAAGAGCTTCTATTTGCCAGCCTAATTTTTCACAAGCAAAAGTGTTTGTGAACTGAGGTACAGCTGTACTAATGACTTGGAAAACAGGATCGTTGCCGATGTAATCCAAGTAAGATGAGGCTGTACGTATGGCTGTACCATAGTGCTACTGCACTCCATATTGTGCCATTATAAAAGAGAAAATGGATATAAACACAAATGAGGAGAATATCAAGATGGAAGCACATTGGAGTGTCTGTAAGCCAAGGGAGCTGAGGGTTGCCAGCAACAGCAGCAACAAGGAGAAAGGCACGGGACAGATCCCCTCTAAGGTTTTGGCAAGAAGACATGACCCTGCAGAAACCTTGTCTTCTCAACTGTGAGAAAATCCATTTATGCTATGACAGACCCCTTGGTTGCTTGTGCTCCTATAGGCAAATGCCACCTTCCAGGCAAGAGCCCAAAAGAGATTTCCTGAAGATGGTCAGGCTGACGAATGGAGGCTAAGGGACTTGACTTTAGTTTTTTGATTCCAAAGCTAATGCTCGTCTTTTTTTTTTTTTTTTTTTTTCCTCATTATTTCTAAAATCGACTCATTCAGTAGAACACATTTTTCAGGACTTCTTGCATAGGGCTTCCCATGGGATTGGCATTATGGCTAGGGTCTGCATACACTGAAAATATCTTCACACCAATCTGGTGAGACACCATTCCCCCAGGTCCCAGGGGAGCAAGCCCGTCTGGGTGCTGCACAGCCAGCTGGCCGAGAGCAGAAGGAGCCTGGGGAGGGCGGGGGTGTGCTCTCAGCTCTGGCCAACTCCAGAGCCTGGGCTCTTCATTATGCTGCCCCTGCTCTACTCGTAATTCTTGTTAACAGCCGTAAATCATACTCTGTCTGTTAGACTCAGTAAATTTCAAAGTGGAAAATCATTTTTCTAATAAAACTACACTTAGAAAAAAACGATGTTAATGTTCATATATTCTACCCTCATTATGACATCAACCTCTGAGCCAAACTATTTTGCACATTATAAAGAGCTGTTTTTATGATGAATGGGGATTATATTGGCACTTTAATTGAGTTAGAAACCAAGGTACATGAATGTTGGTGCACACGAGATGCAATAAAAAAAGCTGTTCCAGTGTGGCTGGAATACATCAGATTAATTTAATGCCACCTCAGAATACTCAGTCTCTCCCTTTAAGTATGTTTCTATCAAATTTTTAGATGAAATATTTATATGTGTATGTATGTGCATATTTTTTCCCTTCAAAAGAAATCTTTTCTTTTAGTTAAGGCTCTATCATGGTTTTTAACAGATCCAGTGTATGAGAGAGTTGGATTTCAGCTTTATGACCAAAATGCTTTCTTTGCTGTGGGAATGGAATGTTGCCCTCTTATAGTTAAATACAATAATTAGGAGATGGGCACACAGGGGAATAAAATTAAATAAACTTTCAAAAAACACTTGCTGCATTAAAACTCTTGATTGAAATGTTGGTTCAGTTCCAGCTCTCTCTCTCTGTATTTATTTATTTCCTTGTTCAAATTTGTCCATTCTTGACAACAACAAAATCTGCTTAACTCACGTGCCCTTAAAATTAGTCCAGTCCTTGTGTTTAATTCATCAAATTAAACGCAGTTTATGCTAATTTAGGGCTCGTGGTTTCTCTAAGTCAGATCTCTAATTCCGAGCAAGGATATGGTATTTCACTTGTTTAGTTCAATTGGAGGCCTTGACACAAGTCAAAGTCCAGAGGCTTTCTGAAAAGGAGATAATCTCATATTTTGCTCTTTTCTAATTCCTTCGAAAAGCAAGGTTGTCAGCTCTTGAAAGTTAATGCAGAGTGTGGATTTTTAAAATAGTATTGGGATGAGTGTTTTGAGGAATTAATTTGCCCAAATTGTGTTGTGCATTGAAACGCTGTGCGACAATATTACCATTGTGAAATGTGTATTAAAGAATTCCTTCAATTATGCTTGGCTGCGAGTGATTCAGAGGGTGCCTTTGTTATAAATTACTATTTCCTAAATGCTTTTGCAGGGAAGCAATGAAACCCTTTTAGATTTGGAATGTTTAAAGAGCCTTTCTTGCCAGTGATTGATTTGGAGCCAGCTCCAACATTTATAAGAACTCATGAAACAAAGTGAAGTTGAAGATGGGCCGGTTGGCTATCACTCTGTTCTTCCTCTGAAATTCCTCCTTCCGTCCTTGGTGCTGAATCTCCCAGACCTACCTCATCTGAAGAGGCAGGGTGATGCGCTCTTGGTTCATGTGTTGAGGATGATGGGAACTTTTGCATAAAATGTTCATTGACTCGGTTGGTACCCTGACTCCATTCTGAGCACAAAACATCAATGTTTTGCTTTCATAGCCATGGGCTCAGCCCATATTTCTCATGTAAAGTGGCATGGAAAATGCTAGGCTGACAGGGAACTGAACATGGAATATATACCTAGGACCTGAACCCGGGGGAAGGCTATGGAGCATTCCTAGGCACATTGTGTGTCTCTGAAGACTGTTTCCTACTTAGTAGTCCCTCTTCCTCCATGATTTTAGTCTCCTTTTTTCAGTTATCCATGATCAACCGTGATCTGAAAATATTAATCAGAAAAATTCCATAAATAAGCAATTCATGAGTTTTAAATTACTTTTGGTTCTGAATAGCAAGACAAAATCTCACACGTTGTCCCCAGTTGGACATGAGCCATCGCTTTGTGCTGCAGATCCACATGGTATATGTTACCCACCTGTTAATCACTTAATGACTGTTTGCATTCAGATTCACTATTATCGTATCACAGGACTTGTGTTCGAGTAACCCGTATTTTACTCGATAAAATGACCCCAAAGTGTGAGAATAGAGATGCTAGCTATTTGCATAAACCAAAGAGAAGCTGTAAGTGAAAAGGTAAAGGCTCTTCACTTAAAGAAAGAAACAAAATCTTGTTCTGAAATTGCTAAAATCTATGATTACCACTGATCTCCTATCCCTGAAACTGTGAAAGTCATACTTCTTGTATGACTTTTACTTTACACCTCATATAGGATGGAAAAGGGATACATTTGTGGAGGGAAGACACGAGGGAAATGAGGGCCTAATTTGTAAATCATCCTTTATGACTCCATTTGCATACAGCCACTGTTTGTTTGTACATATAGGAAAATTATATATAGGGTCTGGTATTATCCAAGGCTTCAGGCACCACTGGGGGTGTTGAAATATACCCAGTTTTCAATAAGGGGGAATGCTAATGCAGTTAAGCTGCAAATCAAGAAGAGCCGTTCTTTAGTGTGGCTGAAATTCTCAGGCTAGTTCACCCACTCTCTGCTGCACTCGAGAGAGAGGGTCTTTGGGAGAGGCCAGAGGAGAGCTGAGTTGATTTGTCCTGATCCCAGCCATGGCTGCATTGACTCAACAAATCCTAGTTCTGCAGGAATTAGGTTGCTTTGGCCTTTTCTTTATAATTCCATTTAGTTTTTCTTTCTGTCCTCAAAGTCACCTTGCCTTTGTGTTGCCATTTAAAAATAACCAGAGGCTGGAATTTTTGTCAAATGTCCAATGAAGACCCGACCATCAAACATGCCTGCCTGTGGTGTAGCTGCTGGTTGTTAAGATTAATTCCCCTCTGTGAACAGGGAGAAAGCTATTGTTCACTGTTTCTGATCATCAGCACCTGGTCGCCTGAGCTAGCTGGGCAGTGGAGCCATCGTTATGTGAACAGGAGCTTCCAGGGGGCCGTTGGGAGTTTTGATCCTGACTTTCCAGGGGACTGGATGGGAGAAGTTCTTTGGGAGGAAACGAGAGGTTTCAGGTTGACATTGGAGCCGTTTACATCCGGAAGCAAACTAGAAAGGAGGAGTGTGGCGAGTGAGGGGACTGGCGTGGCGTACTCTGCTCACGCTGGCCTCAGGAGCAGCTCTGGCACTGGCTGGCGCTCTGTGTGGTCCCCGAAAGCCCTGCCTGGTGGGAGGAAGCACCTCAGCTCAGCGGTGCGGCTGAGAGAAAGGCAGAGCCCGCAGTCTGTGGTTTCCTTATGCTTGGAAAGGAAAGGAACTTGCGTGAAATTCAGCGTGCTCTGTAATCATTTGGACGCCTTTTGTTTCTGCCAAGCCTCCTTTGTCACCTCTGCTTTTCTGCTTTGTTTGAATATCAGAAGTCTCAGTTTTCTGACTTCTTCTTATGGATTCTGGACTGCTTAGGTAAAGCTTTTAAGCACAAGCAGGAATCCTGAGAAATGGGATTTATGTATAGAGACTTCACATGGGAAGAGCTTTTTTTCTCAGGCGCTGTAAAGAGTGAGTGATAAATCTGCCACCAGATGTCTCTGTGGTCCACTCTACCAGCCTGACAGCACAGGGAATGCTGTGGGACTTGAGCTTTGTGTGACCTTAGAGCGCAGTCCCTAACTAAATATGTGAAGCAGAAATGACTCTTGTGTGTGTTGTGTGTGGTGCTCAGATGCACCTGGGCTATGCATTCTCTTTCAGAAGGTAGTCCCCCAACCCGTAGGTTGCCTGTTCCCCCAGCCCGAGCCCCTCTTACAAGTCAGATAAAGGTTTCAGAGTGCTCCCCAAACAGGAGGCTGGCCATTTCCAGGTGCCACTGAACACACAACTGATGGTGACTCTGGTGTGCACAGCATCTTTAGAGTAGGAGATGGTGAAAACACGGCACCGCTTGAGTCCCAGAGATTGTCTACTTGGACACTGAGATGTGACTGTGGCTGCCTTCTCATGTGCTGTTGGCCACGACCACCTCAGGTGACCAGTGGCACCTCCACGTAGCTTGCTCCTCCACTTTCTTCCTGCCTGAGCAGAGAGGACAAGTGTGGCACTCCCCACAATGTAAGGCACGGGCATGCACGTGCCAGGCCTTGGAGGGGCAAGGCGACAGTCCGCAGGCCTTGCTCAGCTGCATTTCTCTCTGCAGCTGGGTTGTCTTGCCACTGTCTCAGCAGACCTAGGAAGTTTTCCAAATGAAAGGCCAGGGTCCAAAATTAAGGACCTGTCACTCTCTCCCTTCTGTGGGTTGGAAGTTAGGATACTGGTGCTAGAATCATAAGGTGCAGTCCTGACTTATTACAAAGAAAATATAGACCAAAAGCATTTTTATAGACTTCCTTTTCCCTTGGAGTTCACACATGCAAACAAAAACCAAACACCACCTCCTACTTCAGAAACATGAATTTTGGATGGGTTTTTTTTTTTTTTTTGAAAAGAAGACACAAAACTTGGTAATAACGTGATGCATTGATTGCTTCTCTGTAGCTCACAGAGGGTGGCGAGGAGAGAGTGGAGTCAGCCCAGGAAGACGTGTACCTTGGTGGACAGAGCTACGACCAGGGAATGCAAAATGGCTCTTCCAAGGCCCCGAAAGAAAAGTCCTATTCCCTGAAGATCCAGAACACTACCAGCTGCAGCTCGGGGACGTACAGGTGCACCCTGCAGGAGCTGGAGGGGCAGAGGAACCTCACCGGCCTGGTGACTCTGAAAGTGACAGGTGAGGTGACCTGCTGTCCTTGTTTTCTTTTGACAAAACGCATGACACTTTCTTAAGGTCCTGACACCCATCTTCTCTGTTGGAGCCTAAGTATAGCTTCGTGTCACTTCTGTGCCAATAGCTAAATTCTGTTGCAAGGATGTCATAGCTTTTTCCACACTAAACTACGCTTTAACTTTTGCCGAACACATGTTAAGAAATGACAAACGTGTTGTCCTAGAGCCCTTGGGTTTGTACAATAGCTACTTCATTTTGATACCAGTTGTCTGAGAGCAGTCAGAGGTAAAACCATATTTTGAAACTCACAAGAACTCAAGCTCCATGTAACAGACAGACAGACAGACAGACAGACAGACACACACACACACACACACACACACACACACACTCACCCTTACCACCGCCTCTCATCTCTGGCCCTTTACATTTTGTGTGGTGTGTCCTCATGATGCCGTTACACCTGACATCCTATGCGTGGATTTGTTTGCTGTCCGCTTCTAAGAAAGCACGAGTTCTTTTGTTCTCTGCTTAGCCCGACCTAGCACATAGTAGGCCCTCATTGACCATCACTCACCTGGAAAGGAAATGAGAGCTGCCTTGCAGGGCGAGGGGCAGCAAGCCCTGAGGAGCATAGGGAGCAGTGACCAGAGGACGGCTGATTGTTTCCCTTTCTCCCCTTCTGAGGTAGACTGGTATTCAGTTCTGGATCACAAGCTGACCCCGCTGCTCATCAGCCTGTGGCCTTGGGCACATCACTGAGCCACACTAGGCCTCAGTGCTATCATCTCTAAAAAGGGACGAAAACATCCACTGCCTGGGCTTTTCCCTGAGGTCAAACAAGCCATGGCATTCACATGCCTAGGGCTGCAGGGGAAGTAGCCTGGGTGCTCAGTCACTGTTAGGCTCCCTCATGGCAGTGGCTGTTGTCCCCTTTAGTTGAGGTACAGACCTCCATGAGAAGCCATCCCTGGACTATTGTGTGTAGTTTGGGGGCTAGTTTCAAACTTGCAGGTCCCAGGGGAGGAGTCCCAGGGGCCATCTGCCCACCACCTGTTGCTCAGACCACAAACAGCTTCCCTGTACAAGTACACCACAGCCCACAACAAATTTGCTGTGTAGTGCAATGGTATCCCCTGGGTCGCCCTCCTCCGTAATCCTCAAAGCCCCTGGGAATGCTGTGCCCTGGGGTCATGGAAAAGCTCAGGTTCTTCCAAAGTGAGTGGACTTTCTTTGGCAGTTATAAGGCAGTTTCCATCTGATTTCATAGTTGTAACTCCGCCTGAGATGAGAACATAGCAGTACACCTAGGCAGAAGAAGCCAAGGGAACCGAGGTGAAGGATAAACAGATGGCGGGCCACCTGAGGTCCGGACCACAGCCAGGAAGACCTGACTTCCGCATAAATGCCCATCCCTGTCAAGCATCTCAGTCCTTGACCTCTCTGAGCCTTAGTTGCTATTCCTATAAAGTGGGGCTTCAGAGCTGCTCTGAAGATTGAGGACACGGTGTGTGCATATCTGTCTTAGTTACTTGTTACTCGTTGCTGAGACAAATATCAGACACTCAAAATGAAGGAAGGAAAGGTTTATTTAGCTCACAGTTACTGGAGGTTTCAGTCCATATTCGGTTGGCCCAAGGCTGAGTGGAGCGGGATAGAGAGCATCCAGTTCATGGTGGCAGAACAGCAGCAAAAATGGTGACAGAGGCAGCCAACCAAACAGGGCAGCAGAGCAGCAGCTACAGCTTGAGTCTGTCTCTCTGTTGCTCTTTATATTACATTCAGGCTCTCTGCTTTAGGGTATCCATCCTAGACCACACCCATAGTCTCAGCCTAACTCAGACCAATAACCCCATCAATACTAAAACACAATCCCAGGGATCATGAATCAAGTCTCAATCTATAGAAGCCACGCCCCACGATTGCATGAGGCTTTGGGGGGACAACTAGACATAAACCATAACAATATCCCATGGTACACAACTGGGGACAGAGTGACATGACTGATACACAAATTTGAGAGAAGGCGTGGGTGTCAGTGGGTCGGGCGGGAGGCAACCTTGAGTTATGGTAGAAAAATCTTACTAAAATGATTTCGTATATATTTTTTTCTTTACAGATTGCTTTAAGGAGCCTAAGGAAACAACGTTCAGGAAATACAGAGCTGAGATTGTTCTGCTCTTCTCACTGGTCATTTTCTACTTAACACTCATCATTTTCACTTGTGTAAGTAGCTGTTCAAAGCATCTATTGCCACAAAAAGGTCACCATAGTAATACCAATGGCAACATGTTTTGCATTAGTGTGAATGACTTCATAATGGGGAAAGTGTTGATTCTCTGATCCCTGGATGGATTGAGGATCCCACACTAGAACCATCATGGTAGGAAGCTCCCCAAGATGATTCCAGCTTGGTTTTCTGCCTACTCTTTGAAAAGAATATGAAGTAAGTTTGAGAGATGCCCAAAGATCCCACTAAAAATTCGAAGGCCATGTAGTAACAGCAGTGAGGTCACGTGGGACCTTCCGCCAGCCCAGGACAGAGGCCCAGTTCTTCCCTACTGGTGAGAGAACAAGGCCAGACACCTCAGGGATGTATCTGTCCCCTTTTCCAGACAGTAGATTCTAAAACCTGAGTGATATCTTGCTGGCAGATACCTGCTTCTGTAGGCTCCAGTTTTCCACGCGGACCTCCAGCAGGGTTCTGAAATGGCCATAATCCAGAAGCAGCAGCTCTCCTGGTTGAGGGGTGCCCACGTGAGGGAAATGGCGTGTCAGGAGAGTGAGAGAAGTGAGCTGTGCACTAGGCCTGCCCACGTGAACCCCTGTGTGAGCTCTACAGGTCTGGGGGGGAGGGTGCTGCTGCGTCTTCTCAGCTATTCACACCTCGACCTCTCTTTTATTTCACTCTTTTCAGAAGTTTGCACGACTACAGAGTATTTTCCCAGACATTTCTAAACCTGGCATAGAACGAGCTTTTTTCCCAGTTAACTCCCCTAATAAACATTTGGGGCCAGTGACTCTGCACAAGACAGAAGTGGTGTGACCAGGATTGCTGCTATTTTTCTTAAGTCAAGGGCTCAGTGGTGTGCCCGGATAACCTGTGGAACAAGAGAAGAATGAGCCCCACCTGGAAGATGACGCCCTGCCTTGGAGGTCCTTCACCTGACTGAGAATATCAGAAAGTGGATCCCATCCCACTTCCTGCTTGCGGGGTCTTGAAAACCATCACATGATCACATGGCATGGGGCCATCACTACTTCTCCATGGCTGCCGTCGTGGCATTTTATGCAGCTATCTGGTCAACCTCTTGGACACTCTTTCAGTCATATAAAAGCTATAGTGACATGCAGTTGGAAAAGGGTCTTGGGAAATTTGAATACCTGGGTCTGGCCCTGTGATTGCTTCCTGAGCACAGGGATCCTCTTCCACATCTGGGAAGTATCTCTTTGAATTTGCTGTTTTGTTGTACCAGCCCAGATGTCTTGCATCTGTGAAAGATTGACAGGCCAAGCTGTGAGACAGTGAGAAATATTTGTCAAATAATTTCCTGGTGTGAAGGTTCTGCTATTACTAAGGATGATTATGTTTATATAGAAGTGAAAGGCCAGTGGACTGGTCCCCAACAGGGCCTTTACATGTGGGAAAGACAACCATAAAGAAGCAATAAAGAAGAGAGCCACATTTATTTTTATACTTATGTGTACTTGTCCAAGAAGGATTTGTGTTTTTCTTCTTTTGAAATCTATCTAGTTAGATAGCATTGCGAACTATCAAGCAGCTAGGATGCAGAAAGTGAAAAGAATTCAGGGAGTGACAGTAGGACAGAGGAGACACAGCATGACTGAGTGATCTGCTTGGAATACTAGCCCAACCGTGTTATCTGATTCTAGTCCCTGATGTCTCACTACCTACCTGTATAAGTTTGGACAAGAGTTTTATGGCTCCTTCATTCTCTGTTGTAAAGTTGAAGCCTGGTATATGGGTAGATGAAAATGAAACGTGTACATGCTTTGACAAGGCATAAAGTATTGTATAAACTCAGCACTCCACTGAGTCGCTATCCTTGCTGTTATCGTGGTGTATTTCTTGTGTTCTCTATCTCTCAGAACCAAGAAGGCTGGAAAGAGAATGCTCCCATCGTCTTCCGTGTGGTTTCTCTTCTCTATACCAATGTTAGAGAGCGCAGGGGGTGCTGAGTTGCTTTAGTATTTGTCTCTTTCTCATCACTGTCCTGGTATTAAAGGTGTGCATGTGAATAGGAAGTGTTTTGCTTTTTTCTTCTTACAACTGCTCATGAGATTTTGTGATGAGTTCTAGGATGTCAGTTTGTTCTGTTGGAGAACAGAAATCAAGATGAACGGGAGAGATGATAGATTCGCCCTGGTCCCCCTCCCTCTGGGATTGGCCTCCCAGGGGGAGCATTGCACCTTTCCAAGGCCCTGGGAGCATCACCACCTGCTCAGCACACAGTCAACCCCCCACGTGCATGGCCACAGGGATGGGATGGAAAGAGCATTTTTGTCTCAGCTGGGTGTGTAATTTTAGGGACTTTGAACCTGGGTCTCAAATCAGTCCATTAGCCCCCAAGAGTTGAGAGTACTCTGTACAAGTGGTTATAATAATCAGAAAAGCATCATAGATGAATGGCTCTTTACAAAGATCAATGCACTTAAAATGTCTGTAAAAGCTGTGGGTTCCCTTTCAGTAAAATTAACTGTGTTCTTAAATGCTTTGCCATGAGTGCTGGAACAATCATTTAGCATGGTGATTAAGAACTGAGTTCTTATCCACCTAGTGTTGTACAAACTTGGACTGGGACCTACTGTTCTAAAGCTCAAGTATGAGGTCCTTAAACAGGAATATTGTATACCCAGTAGGTATATTGCGACAATTAAGTGAGATGACATGTGGAGCCACTGAGCCCAGGGTCTAGAAAATAATAAGTTGATACCAGAACTAGAAGGGAGGCAAGAACACGGAGACAATGTCACAGGCTGTGTGTGAACCTCCTACAAAATGGCTTTGTGAAAAGGAACAAACTGACTTGGTGTGTTCCCACATTGCTCTTAGAGTGTCACTACGTGGTGAGCTAAGTGTTCTGTGGCCATCAGTGTTACAAGAGAGGCCTGAAAGAAGGCCACTCCTGCTTGGCTTACACGGCCTTCAGGTCAACTCAACAACTGTAACCAAGTATGTGATCTAAGAAAAAGGCATGTGTGGTGGGGAGGGCACAGGGCGAGGAAGGCTGGCTGAGGAAGAGGAGTGAATGAACTTTCTACTTGAGTCCTGTCAAAAAACTTGAGAGCAAGGTAGATGTTCCAGGACACCAAGACAGACGTGAGTATCCACATCATATCCTTCCAACAGATGGCCTGTACTTCCTGTGTTCATAATCATAATCAGTGGCTGTGGTCATAGAACAGATTGGGCCATAGTCCTGGAGGTCAGCAGGGCTCGATTGTATGCCAGGGTGGTGGCTGTGGACACTGAGGCAGCGAGGCGAGGCTGAGTGTCAGACTTCACAGCCTTCATTGGGAGGTTTGGCGGCATTCGGTCTGCTTCTCTGGCTCTCTCCCCCCTGGTAGCTCCAGCATTAACTGGATAATAGTTTGGTATTTTACCTTTGTGAAAACAGCCAAAGGCCCAAAAGCCTTAGCATAGGAGCTGTTTGTTTAATTCATCCGTAATTTTTCCTCATAATTTTAAAACTACCAATTATTTACAGAGTCTAATTTGCCATAATTGGCCACTCTGATTGTCAATCAGTGAGGTCTTTTAGAGTCTATTATTATTATTAATTGTCCTCTCAAAACTAGAGGTGCTTATTTTCACTTTTAAATTATATAGGAAATTTTAAAAATTTACTGCATGCTCTTTTGTGTTGTGTGTGTGTGTGTGTGTGTATGAATTGATGGGTAAAATTTAACAGAAGTATACTGTATTTGCTGGGCATTTATTGCAGACAAAATGCTCCAATAGACAGTCTACAGAAGTTAAAAAGGAGCTTTGGGTAGAGGAATGATCTCAGTGCATGTGCAGGTACTCGTTTTCCTTATTGTTATACAGAGTAGTGGGCATGTGAATACATACATGCACATGCACCCAGAGTGGAAGTGTCCAGATTCTTCTGGAAACACTTTACAGGGTTTGGCAGAGCTGATTCCACTTACTTGGATTTGAAAGATGAGCAAGATTTTGAATGATAGCAGTGGAAATGATGGTGGGAATGGTGAGGCCCAGTGTTCAAGGAGAGAAGGTAGCGAGCAGGCTTGAGCAGCAGTTGAGAAACAGAGGCGTGGGATTCCGTGGGGGAGCAGGGGGAAGCAGTAAGGAAAGATGGGCGCGTCGTCAGAGAGCTTGAGGGATCCTGACTCGGAGCGCCAGAGCATCAGGTCCAGTATTTGGGATGATAACCAGGAAAGCGAAGAGGATTAAATGAAAGAGGTGGTGGAGATTGGAGGTAGAAGACCACGTGGGAGATCTGACAGCCCAGAGAAGTGAGGGTGAACGGGACAGAGCAGACTGATGGGGCCTGGTTGGCTTGCACACGCTATCTTTTCAATTTTCAGTTCCAGGGTTACTTATCAGCCTAGATGCCATACCTATGTTTTTGTTATGGCTGTTTATCTTTTTTCCTTTTATTAAGGCCTCCTTTATAAAGTAATAGAGTGGAAAGAAACAGCCTTTCCTTTCTACCTTTGCCTTTCTACCACAAGCAGAACTTAATCATAAGCCCGTAAAAATGGCTTCAAGTTTCCCAACTGTGCTATAGCTAATAAGACTGTCATGTGGTAGTCACAGACTTAGGGCTCTGAATGATTGTGGTCTTTCCTTTCATTCCCACCTCAATTTTCCTGTCCTGGAAGAACAGTCTGATTTTCTTTTTGTATTATTATTTTATCTCATCAGTGATTAGTTGACTAAGAAAACATGCCAGGCATTATCTGGGTTCTTCAGCTTTAATACTTTATGTATTTAGAACCATATAACCAACATTGCGGCCTTCTGTGGGTTCTGAGCCTTTACTGTCCCACTGGTTAGGCGTTGCATCATTGCTCCGTAGTGATCTTGCAAAATGAAATCTTCCAGAAGTTGAGTGACTCACAAGCCTACGCACAAAGAATGCTCATAGGTCAAGAAATGCCTTCTGGACAGTGTGATGCTTGGTATGCGGGTGGTACATACACATACATCCTAGAGAAAGGCGAGTGTACGGCGCCGCATGTTGCTCCAGCACTTGGTACATTACACAGCAGCCTGCCCAAGTGCCTCTTTCCTTGTCCACTTTTTACTTCCTTCTCCTTGTGGGGTTCTAGACAGCGCACAGTTAGGTAATGAAGGTCTACCAGGACGACACCATCTGGGCCTGGTGTGTTTGTTTCCATGGTTCTTGAGAAGTGAGGCTGGAGGAGGGAGGCAAAACTTGGGCACTAAAAGCAACTCTTCTACTCTTTTCTTCTTTCAATGCATAAAGGCATCCAGAGTCCCTCTGGGCAAGGCAGCCAGAACTCATTTAGTGGTTCATTTAGATTCTGCATGAGAAGGAGATACTGTTTTTTCTTCATTATCAGAGGGGCTATTTCTCCAAATTGACCGTTTCCCCCTCTCTCTTGCTGCCAAAGTACCCTGTTTACAATCTACCCTTGCAGATTACAGTACTTAGCAGAGACAAGTACAGAGAAATTCAGACATTGAAAAGCTTTGAGACATCCCACAGAGTCAGAATGCATTTTTCTAAGGGGAAAAAAATCCTGCAAATGTGTATGTACTTTTGCCTGTGTCCCCAAAAAAGCCAGCTGGACAGCCAGTAAATGGTGCTCATTCAGAAACAACAAAAGCCCATGTCAGAAGTCAGGGGACAGGAGGCTGAGAACTAATAATAATTTTGCACTTACACAGCAGTTTTCATCTGAAGACCTCAGAGTGCTTTCTAAACATTAATTAAATTGCCCAATAGCCCTGTGAGGTGGCTGTGTATCACTATTTCCAGTCTGTGGGGGGCAGAGGGCGGAGAAATGAGCACATGGAGGGAGGCTGGAGCCAGACCATGCTGTGGTGCTTTGAGATGGGGGAGCAGAAAGAGGAGGGGGCAATTTTCCTTAGTGACTCCACGGTCATGGTCAGGCATGCGTGGAACCTGGTGGGCTGAGGAGATGGCTAGATGATTGCCTAGCAGGACTCTGTGTCTGTATAAACGAAGGGAGCCAGCATGACCTCACCCAGAGCTTATCTCCATGTGCCAGGTGGCCACCATTACAGACTCCTTCCTGTAGTGGGGCTCGTGGTGACCACTTGAGCACTGGCTCTGATTGTCTGTTGGTATGGCCAGGACAGCCATGCAGTCAGTGGTATTTACTCTGCTCCAGAGAACATCTGGTGATGGATACTGGTTACTGTCTTGTTTTAATGAGCTAAAGTAGTTGGGTTGGATTGTACCCTCTGAGAGGATACAGGGCACAACTGAAAAATACATATGGTGAATGTTTAAAAAAATGAATTATAGCAAAAGGCACATTCTGTAAATCCCCTGTAAAATCCTCCTTGCCTCAGGAGCACTTACCCAGCGCTCTTGTCACTTTTGGAAGGAGTTCGGGAGTCCTCTTTCATGTCTTTAGCTATGTTGTTGGGGCTGCCTAAGGTCCTGAACTGGCTGAAAATGTGTACCCTTCATGGTCTTTTGGGCCAGATGTGGCATAGTGCCAGATGCAGGGCAGAAGCTGGCCGGGGACACTGTGAAGCACAGGACCTGGCAGAGGTACCCACCAGCTTTGGTTATGCCTCATAAAGGCACTCACAAAGACATCTTGCAGAATGGCATCAGAAGGTGGCAAGAAGGGCTGAGGACATAGCTCAGCCTTCTAAACACCTGCCTGGTAGTGTAAAGACTCTAGTTCAGTCCCCAGTACTGCATGCTGTGCTGGCCCTGGAACCCTGGGTACGTCACGCTGGCCAACTGAAATCAGGCATGGTGGCTCACACTTCCCAGAACTGGCGAGACTGAGATAGGAGGATCACTATGAGTCTAAGCAGCCTAGGGAGACCCTGTACCAAATAAACAAACAAACAAACAAACAAACAAACAAACAAACAAATAAATAGATGTTTTCTAAAAATTAAAAAAAAGAAAGTGGCTACAACAATGGGATAAATGTTTTAGAAGCCAGTGGGACTATGTTGAGGGAGATTAATGGCCCTGCGTCTTTCACTGTGATAAATTTAAAAAATTTAAATATGCATAAATTTACTATGCGTTGTGACTACAAGACCGAAGTCCTAAGGCCTGGCTGCTGCGGATGTGGCCTTATTTAGGAGTTTTTTTTAAATGTCAAGATGAGATCAAGCTGGATTATGTTGATGTCCTCAAAAGAAGAATAAAAAAATGGTGCGTGGACATACAGATAAGAACAGTTCTTTGATGAAGGAAGCAAGGTATCTATAAGCCAAGAAAGTCGAGGATTGCTGGCCACCCCAGGGGCTGGGAGTGAGGTCTGGAGCAGGTCGTTGCTGGTGCCTCCAGGTGGAGCAAGGTCCCGGAACGCCAGACGACAGAGTACATTTCCTTTGTCCTAAGCCAGAAGTGTAGTTCTTTCTCATGGAAGCCCTCAAAACAAATGGAATGGTCCAAATATTGGAACCTTCCAGATACAGGACCACTTAAGTGGTCATTAATATTCAAAACAACTTCCACCCTCATAAATAACCAAAAGAAGGCCTCCAGGAGTGTTTTTTTTTTTTCCTCCAGGAGTGTTATGGTTTATGTCTAGTTGTCCCCCCAAAGCCTCATGCAGTCATTGGGTGGGGACTTCCATAAAATGAGGCTTGACTCATGAGTCCCTGGGATTATGAGTTTAAGTTCTGATCTAGAGTTTGAGACTTGATCCATGATCCCTGGGATTATGCATTTTAAGTACTTCTGGGATTATGGGTGTAGCCTAAGGCAGATAGGCTGAGGCAGAGAGCCTGAATGTAATATAAAGAGACAGAGAGACAGACTTGCGCTGTTACTCTCTGCTACCCTGGTTGTTCCATTGCCTCTGTCATGAACTGGATGCTCTCTGCCCTGTTCAACTCAGCCTTGGATCAGCTGACTATGGACTGAACCCTCCAGTAACTGTGAAGCAAATAAACCTTTTCTGCCTTCATTCTGAGTGTCAGGTATTTGTGCCAGCAAAGTCACTAATACAAGTTTTGATGATGTTGTGCTCCAGCTGACCATAGGACAGCTGCAAGGATGGGCTGTAGTGGCGGTGAACAGGAATTTCACCACTCTCCTTTGGCGTGCTGATGATTCTAACACTTCGGTGTTTTGGTGGCCCAGTGTTTTAACATGTTGAACTGCAGTTGTGTAGATGCCTTTAACACCGTTCATTTCCTCACTGCAGCACTCTGGGAGGCTGAGGCAGGAAGATTGAAATTTTGAATTCATCCTGGGCAACTTAGCGACTTAGCAAGACCTTATCTCAAAAATGAAAAAGAGTTTGGGATGTATCTCAACACAAAGGCCTTGGGTTTAGTCCCCAGCACTGACAAAAATAAAATAAAACAAATATACCGAGAAGGTGTTGGTACTAGATCAAATGTATTTTTTTTTTTTTTTAATCTTCAAAAATTAAGGCCCAAATTCTGGAAATGTCATTGATCAAGCACAGGTAGAAGTACACACATTCAGGGCAAGAGATCCTTCCTTATATTGATCTTTAGTCTTTCCTTTTCCAGAAAGGTAGCATAAAGAACAGTATGTGACAGGACAGTGAACTCTGGTCTGAAAAAGAAATGGTCCTTGGGTCCAGAAAAGGTGTGACTTTCAATCGGGCCCTGTCATATGCTAGTTCAATGGTTTTATACATGGTAGATAGCAAGACCTCTGGGCACCTCAGTGTATTTTACTTATCTGCCAAATGGATGTTAATGACATTGTCACAGACTTGCTGGTGTTTGCATAAGAGGCTGCTGCATAGCACACACTAAGCTGCTGGTGGCATTTTCTTCTGTCCAGGAGCTGGTTCCCCTCTGCTGGAGGGCAGAAACTGATAAGCTGAAGACATTGCGCAGCTAAGCTCCAGTGGCCGGAGATGCGCTGCAGGTGCTCCCCACCCCCACAGAAAGAGATTTCATAATTGAGTCGGCCACAGGGCTGTGGCTTAAAAAGTTGCTTGTGTGTCCTGCTGGGCGACCCCCATTCCCAGAATCTTCTCTTTGTGCTTGTCCAGGGTACCTCAGAACACTGGGAATGACAGGTCAGCTGGCCCACAAGTCGGCGGGCAGTAGGGCTGCTTCCTTCTCTGTCCTTTCTCACAGAGGCCAGGTTCTGGGAAACCATAGAACTTGGGGAGCTAAAAGATCCCCTTGTAAGAAAGCACAAATCTAGCTTGACCAGGAACTTCTCATTCCCGCCTACGGCAATATGAGCCTCTGCTTTCCGTTTCCCATGAACCTCTGCTTTCCGTGATTTGCACATTCCTACGACCTCCCCCAGTTGCTAGGTAACTGCTAACGCAGTTTCCGGTTCCCTTACCATCCTTACTTAAACCCCATTCACTTCCTCAATAAACGAGACTTGATCAGACCTCCTGTCCTGTCTCCATTTCTCGTGTCTCTTACCCTGTCCTTGTTTTCATCCCCACTCCTTTCTCAGGTGAGAATCCATGTTATGACCTGCTGGACGGGTCAAGAACTCACATATGAGGAGCTGCAAGAGGTAGCTTAAGATGTTCACGGAATCCTCTTGGGTACAAGCCATGCAGTATGAAAAGGAGAAATTGCCATCATGAGCTGAGTCCATATGGCCTACACTTTCTAACCCATGAGGGTTAGAAAAGTCTCTGCTGCCAATAAGGTCCCCTTGGTAAGAAACTAATTTCTCTCACTTCCTAGAATTTGGGCACACTTTTTGCTTAACCCCACGCTGCATTCAGAGACATCTTGTTGCCCAACAATTAGTCAAAACTATGGTAGGGCCCAGTCATGTCAACTATAGCTCCAGGAAGTGGCTCTGCCTTTTATATGTGGGGGTGGGAGACTTGGTCTCTCATCTTCTAGACTTTTAATCACAGAAAGAGCCTGGCCCTACAATTCAATCTTTCAACTACCTCTGAGGTCCTCAAGATTGAGTCATTCTTTCTTTTTTTTTTTTTCAAATGTATTTAGTACAGGGTCTCACTACACAGACCAGACTCAGAGTGACCGTCTTGTTTTCAGTCTCCCAAGTGCTGGGATTACAGGTGCGCACCACCATGCCCAGTCTCAGTTGCCATCTCAGCGTACCCTGGAAATGGGCCTGGCATGGAACACTGGGGATCGAACCTTGGTCCCTGCGCCTGTCTAAGCAGGTGCTTGAGTCTGCTGAGCTATGCAGCCAGCTATTTGATTCCTGAACTTTTTGTTTAAAGAAAACAGGTCACTCTGTCTTCAGCTCAGATACACTATAGCTCTTGATGACCCATTGGGGCTGAAGTCTACATGCCTATAGGAGCCTGTGATCCTCCTGAGAGGATGTGGAATCAAGCACTCTGCAGTCTCCTTAAACTTCAGAGTGTGGCTCACTGGGACTTAGCCATGAGGTCACTGAGGATGGCAGGTGACTCACTGAGATGAGGCTTTGGGGCCACATGGGAGTCCAGGAGGGCAGAGAAAGGAAAGGAAAGGGAAGGGAAGGAAAGGAAAGGAAAGGAAGGGAAGGGAAGGGAAAGGGAGGGGAGGGGAAGGAAAGGGAAGGGAAGGGAGGAAGGAAAAGAAAGCAAAGCAAAGCAAAGCAAAGGAAAGGAAAGGAACGGATCGGACTGGACCGGACCGGACCTTGCTCTTCTCGGTCTTCGTTGCCTCCCTGTGGAGCGCTGTTGTCTCAGAGACATGCCCTGCTTTCCTCTGGCTCTTTTTCTCACACGAGTCCCATTGTCTCAACAATAGATGTTTGGTGAAGGAAAGACAACAGGAAGGAAGCGCAGCCAGATTCTGCCACAAAATGAAATCTGAAACATATAGTTAAAAAAAAGGTTTTTTTAAAAAGAGATCCATAAGAGAAGGGGAGCAAAGAAGCCCACTAGGTAGGTCTTTGCTTGAGGTAGCAGGACCCGATACCCACGTGAGAGACGTGGGCATTGTGCCTGGTGCTTCAAATCCACTGGCTTTTGCTCATCTTATGGGTTAGCCAATTAGACATGGGAGAGGGTACAGAATGTCCTGAGGACCCAGGGTCCACATGTGGGCCAAGATCCAGACTCCGGTCTGCGGGTCTATTAGATTTCCATGCTCTGGCTCTGTTCCACTGGAGTCCCACCGAGGGACACGTGTGCTCCTGGGAACAGTGGTGCAGTGCTTGTGGTCTCAGTGGCACAGCCTCTTTGTCCCTCTGCCTGCAAGCATTGATGTGGATCTCTAACCAAATATTTGCAGTTCTCTTTGGTTGCAAATACTGATAATGGTTTCCAATTGAGCATCTGCATTAATCACTGAGGTGACAAAAATGCCGCCAGCCTGGTGATGACTGAGAGAATTCGGGGGCTTTGGTGGCCACTGGCTCAGCCTCTGGGCTCAGCCCGTATCTGTCATAGATTGCAGGTGGCCCAAATCAGATGCCCTTGGCAGGAAAGGGAGGGAGCAAGCTGGCAACCGGGCTTGGGAGGTGTCCCTGGGAGACGAGGAGAGCGCCGTGAGTTATTTCTCTTTGGAGAGGCTGATCTGTGCAGCACGCCCTTGGGGGGCAGCTAACTGGGTCTGACAAGTGACCTTGAGAGAATTACAGCGGTAATCTTTTCAGTTGGTTGGAGCCAGTCTTGGCCAATTTCCCGAGAGCGTTAGGTGCAAACATAAGCCCGCTACTTTACATCGCACATGCATGTGTTTGCCTCAGCCCTTTCGCTGTGTCCCATGTTTGTCCTACGGCTTGTACAAGCAACAGCTCTCTCCTCCCTGGTGAGAGCCGGGCTCCAGACCTTCCTGCCCTTTGCTAGGAGTGCAGTGGAGCACTGAGGACAAGGATCTTGTCCCAAGTCCATCGAACAAGCTCTTGCATTTAGTGACCTTCTGCATCAGTAATTCTGTCCTTCAGGGGGTTGAAATTGATTTTCCTCCTTTTTGCATGTGAGCACAACCCAGCTCTGCTCTGAATACCATCTCAGATCTGTAGTTAGAGGTGAGCAGTAAGATTCCTGAAAGATAAACGGGAAAAGTTGAATTAAGCATGCCCTCAATAACCTCTACAAATAGACAAGAAGTGTGATTAAGATTCCAAAGTGGCTCTTAATTTGTCTGTGCATGCGTATGTGTGTGTGTATGTGTGTGTGTGTGTATGTGTGTGTGTGTGTGTGTGTGTATTGGGGTGTCTGAGGCTGGGAGTGGGCATGTGTAATCCACATTCTTTTGCATGAGGATAAACCTAGAGTAAGATGAGCACCCATTTCCTGTCAAAGATTTAAAGGGAGGTCTGAAAAATCAGTAGAGAGAGACAGAGACACAGAGAGACAGAGTCACAGAGACACAGAGAGAGACAGAGAGAGACAGAGAATGAGAGGGGGGAGGAAGCAGAGAAATATTCTAATGTCACAGTTTTAGAAGTCAAAATGAACACCAAAACATTTATTTATTATGGGAAGAATATCACAATTTAAAAAAACAACAAAAAAACCAAAAACCCTCCCAGCCTTGCTGATCCCTTGCTTTGCACCCAGTCTGACGCAGCAGGACATTTACTTCTTTGCACAAAATGCTAAAGGTTGGCTCATTGTATTTTTTTTTTTTTTCATTCATTTTGACTTTCAAAATGTTCTATAAAGACACCGATATCTTGAAGACTGAATTTCTAGAACTTATTTAGATTTTGTCCCCAGGTGGGTACTCTCCCCCTCCCCCAGCCCCCTTTGGACATCACATGAGCCTGGTGAGGGCTGCTATTGTAGGCTGAAAATAGCAACTGAAAAGGAGTTGTTGCACTATGCTTCTAGTTTCCAAACTATTAAAGCCCCAAATGACTTCACAGTCTGTCATTTGCTTGGGCACATTGGAAGCATCTTTTTTTTAAATGTATCTAGTACAGGGTCTACAGGGTCTCATTGCATAGATCAGACTCATAGTGATTCTCCTGTTTTCAGCCTCCCAAGTGCTGGGATTATAGGCACGCACACTACCACACCCAGTCTCAATCACCATCTCATTGTGCCCCAGGGGCAGAGCTGGCATGGCATGCCCAGGATCGAACCCTGGCCACTGTGTTCTGCCAAAGCAGGCACTGTAGTCCACTGAGCTATCTGGCTGACCTCACACTGGAAGCATCTTGAATACTGCCTTCATCCATTTCGTGTTACTGTCACAAAAATACCCAAGACCAGGTACTTTATTAAGAGACTCTAGAGTTTATTTAATTCAAAGTTCTGGAGATCCCATAGCCTGTCACCCACATTAGCCGCTGGGGAGGACTCAAGGTGGGTGGCTGCCCATAGCAGGATCACGCACAGGTAAGAGAGGAGGCGAGAGTGCTGCCAAAGTCCAATTCCCTTGCAACAACTTGTTTTTGTAACAGTGAAGCCAGGCCCCATGAGACCCAGCTAACTGTGCTAGCCAGCTTTCCATTGCTGTGAAAGGATTCCTCAGCTGAGCAAGGGACAGGAAGGAAAGGGTCACTTCAGCTCCTAGTTTCCAAAGTTTTGGTCCACGGTGGGTTGGCCTATGGCTTTTGGGCTTGGGGCAGGACAGAACATCGTGGTGTGGAGCACTGGTGGAAGAGGCCTGCTCACGCTGTGGAAACTGGGAAGCAGAGAAAGAGAAAGGAGGGGCTAGGGTTCCAGTATCCCTTCAAGGCCACACCCCCAGTGACCTAACTTCCTCCCACTAAGGCTCCATCTCTTGGGCAGTCCACCATTTCCAAGTAGCACCACAGGCTGGCAGCCAAGCCCTTATTTAGCATATGGGTTTCTAGGATACACTTAAGATCCAAACTTTACACTAACCTATTCCCACAACATGGGTGTCTATCCTTGTGTGTGTGTGTGTCTGTTACTGGGAATTCAATCTGGGAACACTGCAAGCTCCATCTCCATCCTTCTTTTGCATTATTTTTTATTTTGAGGCTTGTGATCTTCCTGACTCTGCCTTGCTCTGAGAGTGGTGCTCAGGTGACCAAATCACCTCTCATGGGCGGTCACCTCTTAAACATTTCACCACCTCTCAATGTCATTACACTGGGACCAAGCCTCTAAGACATTAATCACTGCAGAACACAGCACATCTGATGTAAAGGACCGCCTGGGTGATGCTCCTTGGAGGAGGAGCAGTTATCTTCATTTTGGCCAAACCTGGCCCTATTTCTACGTACTGATGTGTGCAGAGTTGGCTAGGGCTTTTCCTTATCTCTTAAGTAATGCAAATTGGTTCAGCTGGGTGCTGATGTGTGATCTTTGAAGCAAGGTGACATAACTGAGGTAGTCTGTGACAGCCGCACTGTTGGCTAGGATTGAGCCTTGAGATAAGAGGCTATGATTCCCCAGGGCAGAAAAGATTACACATCAGAGCTGAGGCACTGATCGTAAAACATCAATACTACCTCAGTTGTGTGGTGTGGGTTACTCTTGCTGCATAGCTTTTTTTTTTTTATTTAATTTTTTTTCTTGTTTCAGAACCTTTATTTGTTTATTCACTCATTTTTATGGCCGGCTCAGCCTGCCCTGAGGGCAGGGCTGGTGCAGCATGTGGTGCCGGGGATCGAACCGCGGTCCCTGCAGCCGCCCAAGCTTTCCTAAAGCAGGCGCTTTAGACCACTGAGCCATCTTGCCGGGCCCATTGCTGCATAGCTTTCTCTCTGCATATCTCAGAGGTGAATGCAGGCCTCCTACCTCGACCAGCTCATGGCACTCACATACTTCCCACCCTCACAGCTACTCATCCTCCAGCAACTTCCTTCTTGGTGAATCGATATAACTTAGATTTGGTCTTGGGTTAGGGCCTTTGTTCTAGTTGGCCATCATGGTAGCTGGACTTAGGACCCCCTTGGCTGCCCACAACCACATATATGCCTTAGTGTCTCCAATCTTACCATGGGTTATACTGGAAGTGATAGACTGGAATTAAGTCCCTTGGGAATGGTGCCTATTTCATGGGTGGTCCAAGAATTGTCCAGGCCAAGGAAGGTACAGTGAGGAGTGTTGTAGGTCACAAGTGTCTTTGTGATGCTCAGGCCTTAGCAATGAGGTAAATGGGAGCCTGAGACTCCACTCCACCATCTTGTCCCAGCTGGTTACATGTGACCAGCTCTGCTCCCCTGAACACTCCATATACACAAATCATTGTCACCAGTGTGATCCCCATTGACAGGCCTCATGGGTATGATTTTAACAACTGCCCTTTAAAACCATGACCCAATGATTTCTGGCATTTCTTGAAAAGTCAGGTGTTC
This sequence comes from Myocastor coypus, assembly GCA_004027025.1. Lineage (NCBI taxonomy): Eukaryota > Metazoa > Chordata > Mammalia > Rodentia > Myocastoridae > Myocastor > Myocastor coypus. The sequence continues at coordinate 64,140 of PVJA010006193.1, forward strand.
CATAATTGTGAAGTTGACCCGTATTCCACAGCCCTAGTGCATGCTGGAGTGTTTCCTGGCAAATCCTTACAACCTAAGATGAAATGACATTTCCTGGGGAGAGATGGAGAAAGTCTTGAAAATATCACAGCCAGTACTCTACACAACCTGTAACAGCTTGAGCCTTTTTGGGCCTAAGGTCACAGGGCAACAGTGGGGGCTTCGAGGCCGACCCTTTGGAACAAGAGGTCAGTGAGAGAGAGCCTGGCCCTTTTCCAGGTTTGGTTTGCCTCCCATGCTCTTTGTCATCTGACATCTGCCTTGCTCGACCTCCTCTGCCTTCCTTCAGGCACTGATTTCATTGCCTAAGGCAACTGGATGTTCCGAGTTCCACCTCCCGAGCCATTGGTGCCCTCGGTGCCTCCAGGCGAACCTTGTCCGATGCTTGTGCAGTTGTCTTTCTACTATTGAAGACCCCTCTGTACCTCCTTCTGGCTGAGAGGGCAAAGTGCAAAGCCTGAGCCTGCTCTGTATACCTGGCTGCTCAGCACCGCAGCACCATACCAGTCTCTGTGCTGGGCACACCCCTCCCTCTTGTCATGCCCATGTAGCCTGCCTGTGGATAACTTTGTGGCTGCCACTCTTTCCAGGACTGGAGGATGGTGAGGTCTTATGGCCCTGTATGGGAAGCTTTACTCATTGCCCTGAGGTCAGCCATGCCCTTGCCCTCTCTGACCTGCCCAGTGGCCTTGAATCTGCAGCCACTGCTGTCCACTTCATTCCCAGTATGATTCCCATGTCTCTTGGTATTGGGACCTGGGGATCTGCTGACTGGCTGCACAGGCAGAGAGGACTTCCTGCCTCTTGTGTTCAGTTTCCGGTGAACAGTTCTTGTTAGTAGACATACAGGTGTTTGATCCTTCCTTTATAATCTCCAAGCCTTATTTTGTATTAGGGCTTGACAAAAGTGACTCCATTTTAATTCTGAGAACCTCCTCAGGGGAATACTTCATGAGCTTTTCCTTCCTCCCATCTTTGACTGAGGTCAGCGAGTGCTGTGTTCAGGGTTTAAAAGGAGGAAGATTGAAGGCAGGACACATAATTTATAGGATTATTTCATAGTATTCACCCAGGGTGAAATGCAAAAGAGTACAGGAGATCTGGCCATATACTAGAGACCTAAAGAATACTGCTGAGGGCTTGGATCCTGTGGCAGTGTCTTCCATGAGTCCTGCTGGAGGCCTGGAGTCCACAACAATGCCTCCTGGCAAGTCTGCGTGAGACCTGCACCGGGAGGGCCTGCAGACTAGTGGTGGAAACTAGACAGTCTGTACCAGCAGGTTGAGGGATCCGTGCCAGCAGCCTGAGGGATCTGCAGCCATCCTCAGCGACATCAAGGACCCCAGCTCCTCCAGTGATGAGATCAGCTCAGTTCTCACCAGAAACACCAACGTGACAAGCTTCTCTAGGACAATCAATAGCACGCCATCTTCCCCTCCCGTTCTGCTCTTACTTATGCTCTGGGCAACCATCCTCAGGTGGGCCTTCCACACTGGCTCAGTTCAGCTGGGTGCTACAAGTTGGCCATTCGTTAACCCACTACAGAAGGAGCCAGGCACTGTTAGCATAAGGACAAATGTAAAATTACTTTACATTTGTTTTCACAAGGTATGATGAAAATATACAGGGAATGTGTAAAATCTAAAAATTTATTACATTAAAAGACATTACCATGAATCTGCCTCAGTATAGCTCACACAATTTGAAAACATTTATGGCGTAATTCATGCCATGTTCTAAACTAGTCTTATAGGTTCTCTTTTCTGTCTTTAAGGAGAGCTATGAGCAGTGATAAAAGCCAGGGTGAATAGGGCAGCGTAGTAGGGCACTACTTAACAGTAAGGCAGGCTGTAAAACCCTTACTGTGTGTCCTCGTCCATCTGTTCTGCAGGTACTGTGACTTCTGGCTCTTTCTCAAAATCAAAATAAGCATGAACGATAAATGTTTTGAACTGATTCAAGACCCTGTGGCAACTATAACAGCACAATGCAAGACACTGATGAAAGAGGACTTCCAGAACTGCTTCATTAAGCAGTAAGAATGATGGGATAAGTGTGTTTGAAGAAAGGGGAGTATTTTGAAGGGGATTAATAATGGTGTAGTTTTTATTGTAATAAACTTTTAAAAATTAATATTCATTTTTTTTTTATCACATCCCATAGGTGAAAGAAAAATGCTGGCTTTATGTGTGAACTTTTAGGATGATTCTTTATGTTGGTAGATATTATGACTAATTGGCTCATGAGAGTGACAATGTATCTGATAAGGGGTGTGAGGCAAGGATTTGATTGGGGACTGTTGTGGTTTGGGTCTTTTGCAAGGGGAACAATATAATACAGGGCATGTTTTATAATATTAGTTTATAAATAATCACCCAAAGAATCATATATAAGAAGTGCAGGAAATCAGTCCATACACTGAAGACCAAAGAATCCAGCTGAGGACCCGGATCCTAATATCCTGCACGAGTCCAGCTGAAATCCTAGGGCTCATAACAGGGCCACTCTATAGGCCTGGAGCCCACGACAAAGTCTCATGCAGGCCTGCTCCGTCGATCTGCTGTGTGAAGGCCCAAAGTCTGAGATGAAGGATCTGGGCTAGCAGGTTGAGGAATCTGAACTGGAGGCTGGGAAGCAATGCTCAAGGCAAGCACCAGAGCTCCCTCAAAGGCACCACAGCCATGCTCAGCAACAGTGAGGTCCCGGGCTCCTCCAGGGATGAGGAAAGCTAAGTTCTTCTCAGGAAAGCCAGTGCTCCAAGCTTCTCCCTCAGGCTGAGGAGCAGTGCACTGTCTTCCCCTCCAGAACCAGGGAGCAATGCTCAAGATGAGGACCAGAGCTCTCCCGAAATGAACTGCCACCATTCTCAGTGACAACAATGTCCCAAGAAATTCCTCTGATAAGAACGGTCAAGGTCATCGGGAAAGCATTCGAGACACGGTCCGTGCAGGAGAACAGCCCAGGCGAACTGATGGCTTCCAACAGCTCCAGTAACTCCAGACCTTACCCCTGACAGTGCCTTGGCAGTTCCTCCAGTTCTGTCTTTATGCCACTGGCAACAGCGCTCAGGTGGGCCTCCCGCACCCAGCACCATGCTAGTTCAATTCCGCTGGGTGTAATAAGTTGACCACCAGCTAGAAATCCACTACAGAGACTCATGTTGGAACATGAGGGAGAGCTGAGTGAGCGCCAATGCCTCCCATCTCCAGGCAGGACCTGTGTAACCCGTGGCCTGTTTGTGACTCAGAGCGTAATGGCATGAGGTTCAGGAGCAGATGTTATTGGGCCAGTGAAACGGTTTAGAGTCCTCAAAAAGGTTTTCATTACTTTTTCCAAGAGTGGGCTACAGCTTTTATTAAAGTAAACACAAACCACATAAGTCTAAGCTGCATTCCTTCTCAAGGCATGGAACTATTCTTTGATAGAGGAGAATGGGTCTTAATATGCTACTTGGGGAACCCCATGTGGCCTTGCTGGCAACAGCTGGTAACTAAGGGCAGAGCTTTCCTGGCAAATGTGGCCAGCGTCTGAGTGCCGCGATGCTGTTGGAAAGGAACCTGGCAGATGTGGCCCTGACCTGACTTGGCTGCTGTGCTGGGATCGTTCACACCATCAATGGGGCTCCAATCCCCTAAGGCACACAGTTGCTTTTGGTTAATTGTTATTACTGTGTGTATAAGAGGAACACTGGGTGAAAAATGCCAGGCCTTTTACTTGGCGCTGAAATGGAAAAATCTTTCAAATAGAAAATGAAGTTTAGTTTGGCATCCTCATAGATCATTAGCTTGAAAATGCACACTCACTCTTGCCAGGAGGTTTGAGGAAGGGAACTGTAGCTGTGCAGTTTGTACGTTGCTCTCAGTAAGGCCAATCTTCTGTCTGTGAGTCCATGGAACCCAGAGTCGGATGCACCGCCTCCTTGGAGCCCTGGGCTGTGCCCCTGCCTCGCTGCTGCCAGGGAAGGGCCGGTGCTCCTAGAGGGGTCCCATTTACCTGCACAGGCGCTGGGCTGTCTGGACACTCCTCCCATGCTGCTCCCTCTGCCTTTGCTGGTTCCCCTCACTGCCTCCTGCCCCTTTCTCCTCCCCTACACCAGCAGCACCAGGAAATTAAAACTGGACCCAGCTGCAGTTTATCCTCCTCAGTGTGGCCCTTTTTGACAAGGCCGTGGTCTCAGAGGACTTTTGTCTGATGTGTTGTGTGGCTCCCCCATATGCACCTAACCCAGTTTCTAACATAGCCAGCTTTTGTCCATGTGGGTGAAGATTTTCCCATCTCTGGCCATCTGCAGCTGGGTTCCTCAGATTGATGCCCAGGCTTGCTTGGAAAGTCATGCCGTCATGGCCACAGCCCCCTGCGCTTCCAAGCTGTAACTGGAGCTGCCTGTATCTGTCCTAGTGTCCTCTGAGCAGAGGTCAACAACTCGAATGAGGGAAACAGAAACTGTAGGTAAGTATCAGGTTAGCTCTTGAGGACAGGAGAGGTGAGGCTGATAACTTGGGGACAGGACAGGTGAGGGGTGACAGAGGCATTCCGATGATACTAAATAGGCTGCTGAAAGATGGAATGTTGGGCCAGCCAGACAGCTGAGCAGGTGGAAGTACCTGCTTAGGCAGATTCAGGGACTGGGATTTGATTCCTGGCGTGCCATGCCAGCCCTGCCCCTGGGGTATGCTGAGACAGCGATTGAGATGATTGAGCCTGGGTGAGGTGGCTCACACCTGTAATCCCAGTACTTGTGAGGCTGAAAACAGGACGATCACTACAAGTGTATGTAGTGAGACCTTGTAGGTCCTGTACTACATACATTAAAAAAAAAAAAAAAAAAAAAAAAACCCAAGAGATGAAATCTTAGTCCTTTCTTCTCCATAGTGCTTAATGCATAGAGGACCTGAAAGCAACTCGGTGCGCCTTTGGAGTCTGGACCCTAGTGTGTCTGCTAGTCACTTCCTCTGCATGTGAACTTGTGCCTCAGTTTCTTTTGTGCTTGATACTGTCAAGGCTAAACAAGCCACCCTCACCATTGCTCACTGGCTCCCACCAGAATCTGCTTAGAGTGTGGGCTGGGGTGGATGGGAAAAACCAGGACAATGAGCGTGTGAGCCTGGGCTGCGGGAGCCCCCAAGACAGCGGGACGGTGGAGGCTGGAACCTCACCGGGCATGTGGCAACAGCCTCCTTTGTCCATGAGCCAGGATAAATGAAGAAATGAGGTGAACAATTATGCAGAAAATAGGTTAGGAAGAAGTCGAAATCCCAGGCAGCATGTCCCAAGGGCCAGGCACGCTCTGTCCACTCTGCCTTTCCAGACTTGGCCGCAGACGGTGGCACTGGCCGCAGACGCTGCCTGACTACTCAAGAACTCGCCTCTGCACTGGAATGTAGGGATTGACACTTTTAGCAAGGCGGGAGTTTTTTCCTCTTCCTTCTTTCTCCTTTTGCTTTTCTTTTTTTTTTTTTTTTTAAAGAATTTTTTATTGTCTTTATTTTTTTCTTGTTTCAGAACCTTTATTTGTTTATTCACTCATTTTTATGGCCGGCTCAGCCCGCCCCGAGGGCAGGGCTGGCGCAGCATGTGGTGCCGGGGATCGAACTGCGGTCCCTGAAGCCACCCAAGCTTTCCCAAGCAAGCTCTTTAGACCACTGAGCCATCCCGCCGGGCCCCTCCTTTTGCTTTTCAATATACATTATACAGTTGGTACAGACTGATTAGAGATTATCTGGAGCTATATGTAAATAGACAGACGGACCACTTCCTTATGTTGTATTTATTTTTGATTTGGATAATTCTAAATACAACATTTTATATTCAGTCCCACCAAATTTAAACCTGTTAGTTTTGGCCTATCAGTCCAGCTTGAGGCTGAAGTCTGTCTTTCGATATGTTTTTTTGTTATCCACAGATTTCTGATATCTTAAAATTTGATTTTCATGTTTGATATGCTTTTATTGACAAAAGCTGTTGAAAAGATAAGGTTTAGGAACATGATCTGTACAACTGCATTGAAAATCTCCTTCCAGCTTGATACGCACAATCCATAATCCAATCCCTTTGGACACATCCACCAACACCTCTTGATCATCTAAATTGAAGTGCCTGATACTCAGCCTGACCCTCCTTAATGGCTCTGGTCGTGCTGCCTAGGACAAGACTCATCTCCCATCCTTCCTGAGCCACCTACGTTCTTCAGGAAGCTTCTTCGTCTGGCTGCCTACCCAGGTGGTGTGACTTCCATCAGGCTCCCATGCTAACTAACTCTGACTGAAGAACAATAATCGTAGCTGGGTACGGTGGTGCAGGATGATACCCACAGCTCTCAGAGTCTGAGGCAGGAACATTGCGTATCTGGGATCAGTGCAGGCTATAGAAGGAGTTCCAGGACAGCCTGATAACAAAGTGAGGGCCTTTGTTTCATGAAGGTTACAAAACAAAAACATAAAAGCCCCAATAATCCCCCTTCCTTTGACCAGATATAAAAAATCTGAGTGAATCAAATTCCGTCATTTTACATTTCCGGTTTCCTCAGCTCAAGGAATCATGTGCAGCAAAGTCTCCAGCGACACGCTCGCTGTATGAGGCGGCCGCGAGGGGGCGTACCAGAACCAGCGCAAGCGCTGGAAATTTTTAAGAGACCATGGAGTTGCAGATCACCTTGAAGAGCTATGACCCTCAGAAGAAGAAGCGTTTCTCGGGTACCGTCAGACTCAAGTTCACGCCCCGCCCCAAGTTCTCCGTGTGTGTCCTGGGGGACCAGCAGCACTGTGACGAGGCCAAGGCCGTGGACATCTCCCACATGGACATCGAGGCGCTGAAGAAACTCAACAAGAATAAGAAGCTGGTTAAAAAGCTGGCCAAAAAGTCTGATGCGGAGTCTCTGATCAAGCAGATTCCACGAATCCTGGGATCCGGCCTCAGTAAGGCTGGGGAGTTCCCTTCCCTGCTGACCCACAACGGAAACATGGTGGCCAGAGCTGATGAAGTGAACTCCACGATCAAGTTCCAGATGAAGAAGGTCCTGTGTCCGGCGGTGGCTGTTGGTCACGTGAAGATGACAGATGATGAGCTTGTGTACAACATCCATCTGGCCATCAACTTCCTGGTGTCACTGCTCAAGAAGAATTGGCAGAACGTGCGGGCCCTGCACATCAAGAGCACCAAGAGCAAGCCCCAGCACCTGTACTAGGGCACACCCCAATAAATGTCAGTGCCACCACAAAACAAAAGCAAACAAACAAAACTCCCACAAAGTCCCTCATTTTAAAGTTTGAACTACAGACATGCAAAATTTGTAATTTGCTGTAGTTCTGGAAATAAACATCTCTCTTTCAGCTGAGCTGGGGCTGAGGCAAGCCAAAGCTCCCCAGTCTCCTGGAAGGGAAAGGCGAGGTGGAGACATTCAGCATTTTTCTGATCTTGAATCACTCTAGGAATCTTATAAAAGTGGGGGACTACATCCACAGAGAGTTGCTTGTAAGCAAAGAAGCACTTTGCATATAGTTTTGAGGGTTCATGGTCTGAGTCATGGGGTTGTCACCCTAGAGAAGAGAGAGGGAAGCTGGAAGTCACAGAGAGGGTGAAGGGAATGTGCAGAAGAAATGTAGTTCTTCCTGTCCACTGCCACCTTTATTCTGCCACCTTTTCCCCTCACCTGGGTGAGGCTTGTTTTGAGATTAAATCCAAATCTGTCTCCGTCTTGTTCACTCCAGCCTCTCTTCCAGGGCAGTGACCTGGTCAGTCCAAGTTACAAAGCTAAGCTACTTCTGTTGAAAACCCTTGGGCAGCTCCCCATAATCTCTGAGGTTCCCCCACATCATCAGGATCTAAGATATCTCTCCCACGCTTTGTCTACCCGGTCTCTTCTCCTGCCTCTCCCTGCCTGTCTCTCTTTGTTTCAGCAAACGGACCTTACACGGCTGGCCCAGGCCATCCTGTTTCCTGTCTCAAGGTACTCAGGAATGCAGTTTTTTAAATTAAAGCTGCTCATAGGCTGCTTTTCAATTAAATTCTCCTTGCGAAGGAGAGTCTGAACAATATAGATGTCCTTCCTTCACAATTATTCATGCCTCCATAAAGAATTTGGACAGGATTGTACATTATGTATCACAAGGCCAATGAGGAAAAAATGTTGCCAGCGTATCTCTTTTGATGGCCTCTGTGGCGCTCCTTTCTGTCCTGTGACATTTACCTCCCTTTCTCCTGTTACTGTTCCCTCTTGTATCTCTACTCACCCACTCCACTTTGCTTTGCTTTTTTTTTTTTAAATAGACACTAGTACATTTCTCCTCTGGCTTTCTAACTAGCATCCTTCAATCTAAGAGAAGCAATATGAGCAGAGCCATTTTGTGAAGAGTTGGTCTTTGGAATGCAAGGTGAATTTGAAATATTGTGAATTTTAGCTAATAGTTGAATTTTTAAAGATTATCTGAATTTTACAATAGGTTTTTGGTTATGGATGTAATTTCTGCTTGATACAGAAACATAAGAAATGAAAGAATTCAAGGCAGGTTATAACAGCCACCATACAAACTACCATGGGCATAGCAACATTTACCAACCTCCCATTTGATAGAATATCCATAAGAAACCAGGATGAATTTCTCCTAGGACCATATGGAAGCCTGAAATTTAGTCTAACTTGCAAAAACTTCTGAAAAAATTACTTTAGTTACTTTTCTTATTGCCAAGACAAAATACTCAGTACTCAAGTCTAAAGATTACTAGTACAGTCTGTAGAGGTTATAGTCCATAAATGCTTGGCTCCAAGGCAGGGTGGATGGCAGACAGAAACTGAGCAGGAGAACGGGCTGACGGTGAGCAGAGTGTGGTAAGGCAGCAAGCCTGACGAACGCAGCTCTTTCCATCCCTTCTGTCTTAGCCAGGCTAATCTGGGCAACAGCACCCACACCTGCAGCCCTGGCGCCCTTGACCCTAGCATTGCACCATGATTAAACTCTGGTTTCACACTCTCAATCCAGCTGCCTCTGAAAAATGCCACCTCTGACTACAGAGATGAAGCTTTGCAGGGACATCTAAACATAAGCCACAACCAAACTGAATGTTTTAGCAAGAGCACGCTGCTGCAACATGGGACCCACATGTATTCATTCTCTCTCTCTTTTTTCATTCTCTCTTTTTAAATATTAATTTATGAAATATTTGAATAGGCCATACACTCACAAAATTTAGAATTCTTAGAGTACAGAAATTGTGTGTGCATGTGTGTGTGTGTGTGTGTGTGTGTGTGTGTGTGTGTGCCTTTTTGAGACAAGGCTTTATTATGCAGTTCAACCTGGCCTTAAATTCACTTTGTAGTCCATTCTGGCCTGGAACTCACAGCAATCCTCCTGCCTCAGCCTCTTAAGTCCTGGTATTACAGACATGCACCACCACACCCAGCCACATGTGGTTTTAAGTACACCTATAAATTCTGTGACACTCCTGTCAAAAGGGAGCCTCTAATTTCCCTGCCCTTGAATATGGAGTGGCCTTAAGGACCCTGCTGCCTGGGTATCCATTCAGATGTTCTGAAAAAGATGCACATATGTAACCTTTCCCCTCCTTTCTGGTCTATACCTTCTCATCTTTTTCTTGCTTCACCTTTCAGCACATATTGGAGATCTTTCATTCTTCCTTACAGCTAAATCGTATTTCCTTGTCTGGGTCCCTTTTAAGTGGAAATTCAGTATTTTCATCTTTTACTTTTATATGTTACAACAAATAACCTTGCGCACACATCACTTTGCATATGTACAGACATAACCACTGGATAAAGGCTGTGAAATGGAATTGTGGGGTCAAATGGTGGGCACATTTGTAATTTTAATAGATATTGCCGTGTTGACCTTCATAGCCCTCTGATTTATTTCTCTTCTGGTGATAAATGAGTTCTCTTTGTTCTAAGCCTCACTGAGTATGTTATCAGAATTTTTGGGTCTTTGCCAATCTCAGCAGCAGAAAAAAATTAGTGTCATAGGACAGTCTTCATTTTTATTTTTTAATAAGTGATATTGAACATTTTTCACATTTGAAAGAGCCTTTTTATATTTATTATACAATGAACTGTTTACACCCTTTTACCTAGTTAAAAATGAACTGGGGCTGGGGAGATAGCTCTGTGGCACAAGTGCCTGCCTGGCAAGTGCAAGGTCATGAGTTTGAATCTGGTCCTACCCAAAGAAAAAAAGAATTAGTGACCTTTGAAAAGTTAATTTGGACTATGTTAGAGAAGTTGGATCTCTTTGGTGGGGAAATAACTCTCAATGTCTTTTTTTCTTCTTTTTTCTTTTTGCTTTGCTTTTACTTTTCATTACATAAAGTGTTTTTCTTTTTTCCATAGTAATACTTTATGGGTCTTTCCTTTATCTCTTTTGGATTCATGACACAATTAGAAAAGGCTTTCTCATCTTCCAGTTACTAAATTCTCTTACGCATTTTTTTCTACCATTTTTACATTTGAGATTTA